>CAJHQP010005784.1:0-43112 GCA_905132765.1 Moricandia arvensis | reverse complement strand
CGAGTCTATCCATCTTCTCTCTTACTATAACCTCTCCCATATTCTAATTAGCTAAGTCTCTCTTCTCACCTGTGACTCGTCTAGATGGGAATCTTCTATATGTCTTTGCTTGATATGACAACATTGATCTCGTAAGAGTCAATGATATGTTGATGATATCTGATTAGTAGCATCTAGTGGTTTTGGACCATTGATGAGTTGCTCTTTCTGTCTGTATATATTTTAGTGGAAGTGTCTATTTGCAAATATAAAAAGACCAATTAGGTATTGGCGTATTGCCGTAACAAGAGTGCCATGCATGTAGCACGATACCTACGCTCTTGGTAGATCCTCATGCAACAACGAGTAAAAAATCTTGAGGGTCCATCATAGTCGACATGGTCACTGGCAGACTAGAGACTGGTTCATTCCAGGGCAATACCTTAAAATGTTTTGATTTTTCAACAGAGAGGTTTGGACTTGTGTCTCTTCCGGGTGAGATACTCTTTCTTATAATGCTTTTACTTTATCAGTGGCTAGAGAAGAGCAAAAAAACTTTGTCTATTAACTTCTCGTGCGAGAATAAAGTTATAGTGCATCCCATTAAAGATATGTAACTCTGGTAAGTTCTTACACATTGTGGGAGAGTATAAATACATAGAAGTGGACCTTCATGCTGTAGGATCTAAATACCCACTTCCTCTCAGCTGTGATCCAACTTTGGTTCAATCCAACAAGGTTCTTTGGGGCTAGGCACATGGAAAGCCCCAATCACAAAGTTCTAAAGATATTTCATAAATTAAAATTTGAGTCTCGCTACTCTATAATGTTTTACTTCGTATACAATTCCAATTCTGTTTCCACTGCGATTGGAACAATGTTTTTGGTTATCTCTTATTAAATAAGCATGTCTTAAAAAATGGGCAATACCAATGAGAACACTTGCGTTTGTGGTAGATCTTGAATGATCTTAAAACTTGGACACCTTCGGTTTGTTCCAAATTGAGCTTAGTGTCCTTTTCATATGGTTATATAGTTGTATTGCATTCTAAATTATACATGTGATCAGTTTTTATAGAGATCAGCGTATGTGATCAGTTATCAAGGACATAGGGTTGACAGAATAATATTTATAGAAAATTTGAACACCTTAGAGCACCTGCATTAGAGGTTTAGGAGAGGGGTTCACACGTTTTTTCAATATATATATATATATATATATATAATATTGAAACAGTGTTGAACCCGGTTCAGAAAAGTTCACTGGTAAGAGGCGGGTTCAACACTGTTTCGCGGGCTCCACGACATGTGACGGCCCGCGATTGGTTGGTTGATTAATTTTTTCTTTTTTTTTTAAAAACCATCAAACAAAAAAATAAATAAAAAATTATAAAATTAACATTGGAAATCGTGAATCGGAGGTTCACCAATGTGGATGCCCTTAGATGTTACATAGTGACCACTGACTAGTGAGTGACATGGTACTAAGTCTAGAAGATGATATTTTTTAGAGTTATAATTTTCTTGAGCATAGATTCTAAGACTAAAGATGATAGCTGTAGGTCATTTTGTGTAATATAGAATGTAAAATAAAAAGCAAAAGTTCTATAGCAAGTTCAAATTTCTAACACATATCCTTCTTTTGGTCATGAAACAACATTCACTGCCTTCGCTCTGCGCAATGGGATGAAATCGCTCAAGGCCGAGAAACCGCAAAATAAAAAATAGTTAAAGTCAAATCACTCACCAGCAATGAGGCTCGGGCGACGTCGACATAAGCGTCCTTGAACACTAGTCATCGATGGCTGGCATGTCATTCGGTCTGCCTCTAATTTGACGAACCAGCTCAGCACATCGACCATCGTTGTAAATCAGTGGAGTGTCTCCGTCGTAAGTAAATCAACATGATCGGGGAATGCCACTTGAGGCTTTCGGGTAGGAATTGCTACTGAGACCTCGACGGATTGCGGAACAACCCTCGCAGTAGAACCGTCCGACGGGCTGACATCATCCTTAACATCATCATCCGCCTTCTGGGCATCCGACCCATCAGCAGTAGGTGGTGCCTCCATCTTCCCCTCAGAGGACTTCTTCTTCTTCTTTTTCTTCTTGAGCGGTATCTCAGGCGAAGCCTCTTCTCGCTCGATCATAAGAGCTAGGTTTAGAATATCTCTTGTCTGAATTATCGGCTCGTTCCCAAGCTCTTCATGACAGCAGCCTCTCGAATCCTCACCCCTTCATTGGATCCTAGGCTCTTCTCATCAGAATTCTTCTTCTTCTTTTTATTTGGACGTTCGTCCGTCTGCACCTTCTCTGCGGCCTCAGGCAGACCCTCATGGTCCGTTGCAATGGGAGGATCGTCCCTTGACCTCTTCTTACCCTTCTTCTTAGGCTTGAAAGCCTCCGCATCGAGACGCATTTCCTCGCATCTCGAATCAACGGCGGCATGAGCCATCTCCAACTGAGGGTCCGTGTTCTCCAGTCTCTCAAGACCCATTCCGTCGATCATCACCATCAGATCAACACCAGAAGACCCCAATTGACCTTTAAGCACTACACTGAGATCCGAAAAAACTTTCATCTTTTTGGCTCTGCTCACCTGTTGATGTTGCCGCTCTTCTCTCGAAAAAAGTGATAAGCGTCTTCTTTTGGAAACAATTTAGGTAGGTAAGTCAGAAGTCCAATCACCTGCATAAGCAGACAATAAGAAAAAAAAAGAACAAAATCCGACGATCAAAAGAAGGAGGAAGAAATAAGTAACAAGGAATACTAACGTCTAGCAATGCGTTCCAAGGCTTGACGAACTCTCTCTTCGCTTGTGTCGGACCAACGTTGATGGCTGAGTGCTACTAAAGCCCGAGCGTTATCGAAGAAGCCCTCCGGATAATCGAGAGTATTCGGATGGTCAATTGCACGACGAAAGGAAAGAAAGGTTAGTAGCTAGACAAAGGATAATGATTGTTTGATTGAGTTAATGAGTGATGTTTTTAATTTAACCTCACCCACCTCACCTTGGAAACTACTCTATGTGTCAGCATTTTTGTTTTGATATTTTACTTGAGTTACTTCATGTCGCTTATTCCTCACTGCAACCTCAGGGACTTATTTTTACTTTGACCAAGAAAGCCTAGCAACGAATAGATTTTTAACCGAGTAAGTATCTTCAAACTTTAATTGTTGTGCATTGTCAGTTTTGCTTTCGTTAAATTCCTACATTAACCCACCTTAACGCACGTTATGTAGAGCTCAGGAACTCGAAACTGTCACACTCTCTGAGTTGAACTACTACGTCCTCAACTCATCTCCACAGCTATGTACGCTATCTAAGGAACATTCTAATGACTCCATTGTGTTTTTCACTTATGAAATTGATTTCAAACTAACCTAGTACTTTGTAACTCATATGCGGTGGAGTTCATGTGCAATGCTGAGGTAGCTAATATTGAGATATATAACTAATGGGTGGTCATACAAGATTGATTTTGTTGTTTTGCTTTGGCGATTTCTAATTCGCGGTAGCAATTTTTGGTGTATTTAATTTCATCCAAATCAGAGTCTCTTATCATTCTTTATCTCTCTCTGATTTGAGTTTAACATAAATAACGTTTTAATCTCCTTTTGTTTAGATTCGATACACCGTTCAATTGGGAGATTTAATTTTCCTCGTTGTTAGATATGCAGAGGTGGTGTCATGCTTCGCTTACTGTCTCATCCGAAGTCTCCACGACAGAGGATTTGTTAGCATAAGATTATAAACACTACGTAGACTTTGGGGTCTTTCACATATATACGTCAACTAACATACACACACATCTTAAGCAAAAAAAAAAAAAAACACACGTCAATAGAAACAACCACCAAATTTAGCGAACACACCACTAGTTAGTTAAAATTTAGAATTAGAATAAATGTGTTAACTCGTTCCAAAAAAAAATAGAATGAAAGTATTGACTTGAGCGTTTTTGAGTTTCATGATGTTTCACATATATACTTTAATTGTGCAGGTCGACGAAAATAGAATACTTTGATTGTGCAGTCACTGAACAAGATTTTATGATTTCATAATCTAATCTTCACATAATATTTCCTACATGTTTTGTACTATAGTTCGTAAAAAAAAATATATATATATTTTATTTTAAGGCAAATCTCTCAAATAGTTTTTTTTTGAAGTCTTGTCGCAAAAATAAACCTTGAAATAAAAATGACCAAAATAGACCTTTTTTATTTTAAAAATTTTAATTTCTAAACCTCAATTCCAAAACCCCCACCCCATAACTCTAAACCCTAAGTTTAGATTAGTTAACCCGAGGATATAAATATATATTTACATCCTTTAATAAAGTCTATTTTGATCATTTTTCTCTTTAAATGCTATTTTTGGGACAAAAAAAATTTAGGTTTATTTTGTTCTTTATCTCTTTCTTCTTTTATTTTATTATAGCAAATGTGCTTATAAAATATAAGACTAAGCCATTAAACTAATCTAAATGATTATACCACTAGTTTTTTTTTTTTTGAATGAATACCACTAGTCTTTTTCACTTTGGTGAAAGATACGAAAGATTGAATCTAACAAAACATCACAGGTTAAAGCATATATTTTAACATAAATTCACACAATAACTAAAACTAGAACATCAAGTTGAAATGTATCATAAGTTTAAAAACACCAAATAGCTTCTTCATCTTCTTCCATCAGTCATCGTCAAAGAAGGTTGTCTTCTTACCGCAGAATAATTTAGTTACCTCCGGTTTCTCCAAATACTCTCCTTCTATCGGAGGAAGACTTTCTGGTACAAGGTATTCTTCGTTCCTCCTCGAATATTTAAAAAAACCGTCTCGTAAGAGCAAGATTATCGGGGTGCCTTAACCCGTTTCTTAATGATAATTAAGCTAAAAAAAAAAGGAAAATTATGATTTATGTAAGACACGTCTCCTAATTAGGAGAAGCAAGGAACGTCTCTTGTGAGACAGGTGTCAAAGGTTGAGTGGGTAGAGGGGAGGTGGAAACGGTTTCGTCTCTTTCTCTCGGGGTCTCTCTTCTCTCTTTCTTTGTTTCTCTCTCGACGGCGAATTCTCTCACGGTGGCTCTCTGGTTTCCCTCTCTCTCTCACTCTCTGTCGGTGGCTCTCGTCGGTGACCTATCTGTCGGTGTCTCTCTCGACTCTGTCTCTGCTTTCTCTCTCTCGACGGCGAGTTCTCCTCCCTCTCAGTGGCTCTCTGGTTTCTCTCCTCTCTCTCTCTCTCCTCTCTCTCTCTCTCTCTCTCTTCTCTCTCTCTCTCTCTCTTCTCTTCTCTCTCTCTCTCTCTTCTCTCCTCTCTCTCTCTCTCTGTGGCTCTCATCAGCGACGTCTCTCTCGGTGGTTCTCCTCCGTCGGCGATGGACCTCCCTCTCGGTGCGCTCTCCGCGAATCGAAAGGTAAAGCGATTGTTGTGTTGTTCAATTTGCATGTCTTTAGATTATGCTTGTTTTTGTCCTGATCAAGTTTGCATGTCGTTTGATTTGTTTGTCTATCGAGTTTGTCTCTCGTGTCTCTCCTCGACGAAGATAGACCTTTATCTCGGTGGCTCTCCTTCAATGGAAAGGTAAAGCTCTCTGATTCTTATTCTTCATGTGGTATGCGATTCTGTCTATAGATTTGTTTGTGGTGTTTGATAGTGTGTGTGATTAATTTTTGTAAGATGGATGGATCAATTTTGATTTATTTGTTGCAAGTTTGTTTATTGAAGTTTATTTATGTATGTTGATGAATTGGTTTTGATTTGTTCTGTGTGTCTGAAGCTCGCATGATCAAGATAATTAACCAAGTCATCGACCAAGGAGTCCAATGGAATTCAGGTTGCATCGACCAAAGGAGTCCACTGCATTTAGGTTAGGCAATTTGGTTTTGTCTTCGTTTTGTGTTATTGTTACTCTGAGATCTTGTCTTAATGAGTAGAGCTAGGTTTCTGGTCTGAATAGAATGGAGGATAGTTAATGTTATGGTTAGTGTTAGGTTATGGTTAGGTTAGCGATTTGGTTTTGTCTTACGTTTGTGTTATTGTTACTCTCGAGATCCTGTCTTGAATGAGTAGAGCTAGGTTCTGGTCTGAATAGAATGGAGGATAGTGTAATGTTAAGGTTAGTGTTAGGTTATGGTTAGATAGAGATAAATGGTCGTAGTGATGAATGTGTTAGGTAAGATGTCAACTCGGGTTAGTTGGTTGTGATCAATGCATTGATACTTCTTTTGAATCTATAAAAACCTTTGCTCCTCCTCTATCTTGAATTCATTTCTAACCGTGTTATTCTCCAACTACTTCCTCCACTCTTTCCTTCTCCTCTCTCTTACTTGATTGTGATTCGTAAATGGATTCTAATCCATTTACGCAAACATCAAACTTTGTTGAGCTACTTAATAGTCCAACTAAAGTATCTGCTTTGTAACTATGAAGATAGTGTCGAACTATCTTCATCTCAACTTCCTTCTCATGCACGATGATGTTGGTGAGCGTCGGAACGAAGGAAGTGGACTCCCACAGATGATGTTGTGCTGATCAGCTCGTGGCTAAACACGAGCAAAGATCCAGTTGTTGGCAACGAGCAAACCAACAATCGTTAGAGGCAGTAGCTTCATATGATCTCTGGATATGGCATGCTTTTTTTGGACCTCCAGGTACCTTAAATGATATCAATGTTCTTGATCGCTCACCTGTTTTTTGATGACATAATAAATGGTCAAGCTCCGCAAGTCACTTTACTCTGTCAATGGAAGAGAATATCATTTGACTTACTATCTCACCGATGGTATTTATCCGAAATGGGCAACTTTTATCCAATCAATTCCAATACCACAAGGGCGAAAGCAATTTTATTTGCTCAACGGCAAGAAGCTATTCGAAAAGATGTCGAGCGTGCTTTTAGAGTCTTGCAAAGCTCGCTTTGCCATTGTTAAAAATCCAGCACTTTTTTGGGATAAAATCAAAATTGGAAGATTATGAGAGCTTGTATCATACTCCATAATATGATAGTAGAAGACGAACGAGATGGTTACACTCAAATTGACGTTTCAGAGTTTCAAGAAGCCGAAGAGAACTGAAGTTCACATGTCGATTTTCACATATTCTACTGATATCCCTACAAATATCGCCAATATGTGATGGTGTCCGAAACTAGAATTCGTGATAGACAAAATGCAATCAACAACTGAAAGATGATTTGGTTGAACATATATGGCGTAAAATTGGACGTGATGAGACAACAACTTGACTCGGATGCTTTTTTCAAATTATTCTCGTTTATTTTACTAATCTCTGTTTCATGTTTTTATTTTATCGTTAAACACATGTAATCTTTACTATGTCTATTTAATATTACATGTCTTAATGCTCTATTTTTAAGAACCTTAATTAAGAGATTAGCATTGGAGCACACATTAAATGATATTGTCTCTTACTAAGTCCTCTTTGTTCACATTTATTATAAAAATTAATTAAGAGACACCAAAATGAGTCTTTGGGTTGAAGCTTGCTCTAAATCTCTCCACGTATACCCAATCCCGACATCTACTACTATAAAGTAGACTATGCTCTTCCTCCTTGTGCCACATCATCAAAATGCATAGGGCAAATTGTGCCACCTGTCCTACCTTCTTTAACTATCTCGATATATTTATAGCTTAGGATTTTTTATTTGGGTAACTTTAAATTTGACTAATGGAATGGGCTATTTAAATCTTTAGAAAATAGGTCCCTTTTAATTAGGGTTTGGTTTGTTTATCGGGTTAAGGACAGAGTAATCGGTTTGACTCTTCAGATGTCACCTCTTCCTACCTTCGTCTGTATAACGACTTGACTCATCGTCTTCCGGTTACACTAATCTAAGCTTTTACATATTTTTAATCACTCCTCCATCTCTCTCGCATTTAAACGGCATTAGCATCCTCCAACGTAACCATCTCAAGCTCCGCATATAAATGGAATCGTTGCCTGCGCTACTCTAATGATGGGCTTCTATCCCAAGGTCCCCTCTAATTCGAGCTTTCCTTCCAAAGCCGAGATTCATATTCTCCGTCTTCCAAATCAAGGTATTTCTACATATCCCTTCTTCTTGGATCTGATTGTTATTCTCGATTTTGAATCTCCAATGCGTTTTAGTTAAATCTTAACTCGTTTTATTTGCTAAAAGATGGGATAATGATAAATAAGACGTATGTACTAACCTATATCTTTTCCTCACTTCAGGTTTTGTTCTCTACAAGGATACTTCACTCTCATGGATTTTACATGCCTATTATTGTCTATTATTACAAATCTCTAGAATATAAGATTTGAATCGAAATGAAACCATATCCTCAAGAGGTTTGGGCCAGAGAGTTTTATTTCGTAGTGTTACTTAGCTATTGGCTTTTCCTTTTTTTTCGCTTATAGGTTGTCTTTAATTAGTGTCTATTGTTTTTAGATTTTTTTTGCAGTGGGTTTTATCTCCCAAGTACTTTAATTTTCCACAAGGAGAATAGAAGAAGCCATAGGAGGGGGGTTGCGAGCTTTATGGTGAAACATGTGAAGAGAGATATGGAAGATGTGAAATAGGGGAGCTAGAAAGGAAAGCTAAATACAGTAAGAAAAAGAAATGCAGAAAATAAAGATCTGTTCGTTTGTCTCCTGAAAGTGAAAGGAGGAAAGCTACATTATATAGAGAGGAGTTAAAAATTTTTGTTAAAAAACTATTTCCTCAAGAGGTTTGTGTACCAGAGATCTTTATTTCATAGTCTTATTGACTATAGCTATTTATTCTTCCTTTTTTTCGTTTATAGGTTGTCTTTAATTAGTGTCTATATTTTTGGGATTTCGTTTTGCAGTGGGTTCTATCTCCCAAGTATTTTAATTTTCCACTTCCTATAACATTGACTTCTGATCCATATGGGATTTTCTAAGTTCGTACCCTTCCTTCTTATTCGAGTATTCAAGCTATTCTAAGCTTTATGCTCATCCGACGTATTTCTCCTTCTGTATAATTATCAGGTAAATAAGTATCTTATCTTCTACTATAATGTAGGTTGTCTCCTCTGTTAAAATGACATTCTAAATGTAAGCATGCTTACTTTATTTTCCTATACTTCTTTCTATCATATTTTTCTGTTTCACATATTTTTGGATTTCATGCCTTCTGTATACGTGACATATGTGGTACCTATAAGCGCATTCTTTGCATCCAGCCTCTGGTAAGTCTTTATACAGCAGGCCGTATAAATTTTATAGATGCCCTTTTGTCTGAGTCTACTGTCTCTTGATCATTCTGTTTACTCCCTTTTACAGGTTTGGCGATACTGCATATTTGCCTTCATACAGATTCGCAAAGCACACCACTTTCTTTTTGCTCAAAGTTTTATCAGTATATTAATTTCAATAGTTGGCATTGGTCTACGGGAATATTTGCTGAAACACTTAGTTTGGATTGTGTTCGGTGATTCATAGAATCAACATGGACCACAAACATTAGATTTGTTTTGTTTGCATGGATATGTCACGAAAATAAATGTCACATATTTCTACGACAAACATTTTTAAAAGTTTGTACTCATTATTCCAACAGAAATATAAGTTTTAGTGTCAGAACTATTTTTCTTTTTGCTGAATTCAGAACTAAATTGAAATTCCTTTTAATAATACCATAAAGTTCAGCAACAATATGGCACATACGTTCAATTTTGGAATGGAATTTTAAGCCAATACTTGCAAAGTTAAAAAAATTGTTTCTTATTCAAAAACCTAAGAAAAACAAAATTTAATACACACATGAAAAGATATAACATTTCAAAATAATTCAAATCACCATGGAAAGCAAATATAAAAAAAAAAAACATGGGCCCAAACAATTAAAACAATTGTTAGATACATGTTAGTTAAACCGAACACCACAACAATAAATATCTTATATAAAAAAGTTATCCAACCACATATTGTTTCACACATACAAGTTAACAAAATCCTTTAACTAATGAAGATAATTATTCTATGCGGGTGTACTCCAAAATTTTATGTATTTGTATTAAAATGACAAATTTGTGGTTATTCAAACATGAATTATTCTAAATTCTACTGTTAATGAAAATATTTCAAGTTGTGTAGTTTTAAAGTTTTCAAGTGATATTGGAGTGTTTGGGTGAAGTTTATTAGTTAAAAAAATTAAAACCCGAAACTTATGGTTTTAGGTAATATTTTTAGAATAATTTTAAAAATATCATTTTAAACTTTTCAATTCATTGAAATCATCTAAAATCTCATTAAAAATCAGACCACCTTAAATTTTGGATTGACTTCACCTCCTCTATACGAAAAAGAATAACATTCCGCGCGAAGCGCGGACCGACCACTAGTAGATAAAGAAACTCAAAAAAGACAAATAGTAAAATAAAAAAATCCCTTACCAGAGCTTCTCTGCAAGGTTGTACCTATTCAACAAAGAGACTAATAGCATTATGTAACGACATTAAAGCTATATAGCAACAAAATAAACAATATATTTAATTACTTGGGTCGGATAGGGTATGGAGACATCTCAACCACGTCAGAATGCAATATTCACAACTCTCCTCTTGTACAGGCAGCGGCCTTCTTTGCTTCAACAGCAGAAGCAAACTCAACCAAGCCACATCCCACATGCTCACCCTCACGGTTAACCACAAGTCGAACACGGCAAACTTGTCCAACATCTTTGTAGTAAGTAGCGATATAACTTCTGCTTATGTTGGGAGAGAGATTGTAAAACAAAGAGTGTTTTTTTTCTTAATGCTACCCTCCTCGGCAAAATCATTAGTTTCATCAAATCATTCCTCCACTTCCTGCATCGATCAAACTGTTTTCTCGGCCAAGTTGGTCTTGCGTACCTGAAAGATCAAAAACCCCATGTGATCATATATGTTTATACCTACAACTTCAGTTTAGATTACAAATAGTAAATTATCTTACCAAAACTTGTGATCGATGCAATACCTAATTTAAAAAAAAATGTTATAGTCTTCAGTAATGCGTAAAATTTTTTTAGCAATAAGTTACATGTTGATTTACCTGGGACGCTGAAAGTTTAAAAATTTCTCAGCCGGATAACGAAATAATTTTTGACCATGCAAATACTTCTTTTTCAACGCCTAACATAATCAGCAATGGTGGTACTTTCAAATTATACTTAAAAAATAATAATAATTTAAGTCAGCTACTCTCTCTGCTTCTCAGCAGAAGCAAACTCAATAAAGCCATCGCCAAGTTGATTGCCCTCGCAGTCTATAACAAGTCGAACATGAACAACTTGTCCAACATCTTGTATAAATCGATGCTGTCAAAAAAGGAGGATTAAAAATATTAGTCATGAAAAACTTGAGGAAATTTAAAGATGCTACTACATATCTTGTAGTTTAGTTGGGCTAAGGGAGATTGATGACGAAGATAGTCTTACGTCTTACAGCAACTGCCTGAATTTAAAAGCCAAGTGTGTTACCAAGATTCTAAGGACAAAACACACACACACAAAAAAAGTAGCCAATCTAAAGCTTCATCTTTAGACTTATTAGCAAAAAGTTATGTTAATAAACGCTAAATGTTTATTTTTAAGTACCTCAACAAAACTTGGAGTTTCATCATGGGCTTCTTCTCCATAGAAAGTTTTATCAAGCCTTCTTTTTGTGAACTCTCGTCGGAGATAGTCTTCGTAACTGAAATTTCGAGAAAAACAAAGTAATGTCTCCATGTTTACAAAAAAAAAAAAAAAACCCTTCATAAGTTGGAGCGCATTATGTGCTGCTTCAGCAGAATTAAACTCAACAAAGCCATAGCCCACATGCTTACCCTCGGGATTTACAATAAGTCGAACACTCACAACTTCTCCAACATAACTGAAGTAATCGATGATATGTAATAATTTAGTCTGCGGAGAGAGATTGGAAACAAAGACAACATTCTCAAAAAAATTGGGAGGTGTCTCATCTTCTTCTTCTTCTTCTCGTAGAATGTAATCTTTGTTCCTAAAATATCGAAAAAAAACACATGAAAGTTTCTCCATGTAACATTCAAAGAAGGGTAAATAATCAAAGGGTTTAGGGTTTAGAGTTCTTACCAAACTATGTGATCTTTGCAATACCTAAAAAAAAAAACAATAGTAGAGTTAAGTCTTGTGTAATACAATCAGGTAAGAGTAAATAAAAAATTACTTGGGTTCTGGAGGAAAAATCTGATCAAAGCAGTGCAAATTTTCAAGCTTTTGCACAGCCTACAATATTAAGAAGATTTAATCAGCAGACACCTTATTGTTAAATGGTTGTTTCATACACTGGTCTCACCTTCTCAGCTTGGTCAGAAGAAGCAAACTTAAGAAGGCAAATCTAGTATTGGTCCTCAGCAAGGGTCTTACAATACGTTGAACACGAACAACTTGTCCAACATCTTTGAAGAATCTTCTATACCAGCATCGATAGGGAGAAAGCCAACCGAGATCGTTTTCTTTTTTACAGCCTCCTGAATAATTCAAAGTGTGTTAGCCAACATAAAAACAAAAAATTAAATATTCATACGCATCTTATAAGGTTACCTTATGTTTCTTCAGAATCATAGGTTTGGTCAGAGTGTTACCCAATAAATTAGCTTCCGACTTCTTTCGCTTGCCTGAAAAATCAAAAACCACAAGTAAGAGGCTAGATTTGTTAAAAAAATCGTAAGAGAGTGTTACCCGATGATTTAGCTTCTGCGGCCGATTTCATCGAAGAAGTAGCCATGGAGAGCAGCAGATAAAAAGGAACCCTAGTGATTTTAACGTCAACCTTAAAAGATTTCTTCACCCTACGCAATCTACTATAAATTCCTTTTATGTTATTGTTTCTCTTTTTTTTTTTGAAGTGATATTAATTTGATACTTCAATAAGTTTACATATTTGTTTCTTGATGTAAAGTTTAGCTAGACGATTTATTAAGAAAATATGTATGTGTAACACGGTTTTGTTAGAAATTATCATTATAAAATATTTGTTTGTAAATTACTCTTTTGATGCATAATTGTTTTTAAAAAATCATTGGTTTTATTTGTTGTTCACTTGTATTACATTATTAATTTTTTGTTATATATCAAATTTATCACAACGTACTCAACCTCATCTTCTTCCTTTTTTTTTTTTTTTTAATTTTGGGTCTTTCATAACACTACTACTGCCACTATACTAGCTATTTAATTATGCATATGTGTCATGATATTTCATATATACAACTAACGATGTGGTAACTTACATCATTCCAAAATTCGTTTAGAGTACATTTGTTTTTTTTGATTAACCTGGGGGTATCCCAGGCCCATGGAGAGTTCAAAACTAATCCCCAAGGGGAGGTGCAGCCCACGGATAGACCCTCTCTCCGGGTATTCAAATGGGCCCTAAAGCATGGATCCATATCCGTGTAAGGTGACCAGGATAATTGTGACTTAAATTACATTTCTCGGTCAGTATGTGTGATCTTTACATAGAGTCTTCTTGATAATCTTTTGTTTGTTTGCATGGTTTTGAATCCATCTAGTTGGTTGTTCACAAATAGACAACACAATCTGTTGTTTTGTCAGTTTTGTGGCTCAAGCATTAATGTATCCACAAATTAACCTGAGTGTTAAATTTTTTGTACTACAAATTTTTAGTACCATGTCCATAAACCCTCCTGGATTATTACTTCTTATAGTTACAGGCCAGTGTATAAATTGGAGCAGAGAAGTTTTTTTCATGCAAGGAGTGGATGCATCCGGGTCTAGTGTCTATGAAGAATGTGCAGATTACATATTACTCATATGTAGTCAGAGCCGTGCCAAAAGTTTTTGATGTCCTAAACTAAATAAAACATTATGTTTAATAAAATGTTATTTGATAAAATAATACAAAAAGTAATTAGAATCTTCTTTTGAAATAATATTTTGATAAAAATATGCACTTTTTATTATACAAACTTCTCTATAATGAGTATGTAATATACAAAATGCTTTTAAATGCATAAATTTATTCTATTTTTTAAACTAAAATTGATAAACAAATAAAATAATAAAATATAAACTTCAAAATGTCTATTTCAGAGATTTGCCCTATAATAAATAAATAGTAACAGATAAAAAAACATATAAAATGAATAAATTTATTATTATAATAAAGAAAAGAAGATGAGATACGGATAAATTGAAAAAGTAAATAAATAAATATAATTATAATAAACATCTAAACTGTAACTGTAATTAACAATAAGTAGAGAAAATATTGCTAGTGGTTTACCATATACATACTCAAGTTGAGAAGCAATCAATAACATTTTATTTATGGATATGTATATGCCCTACAAATCTTTCACAAAAATATGATGCCATAAGCGAATGTTTCTTTTCTTAACACTGAGGCACGGCACTGTCTGTAGTGTCAATCCAATAACCAAGCCATAGCGATTAGCGAATTAATATTCCTATAAATATATAATATAAGAAATATATTACTCTATGTTACAAAAAACGCAATACATTGTACATGTCAAGAATTCTATTATGTATTTTATTTTCTTCAAATCAAAAGAAATATATTATATTATAATTTTTTTTTACTGACACATGTTAAGATCGTGTTAATTACTAAGTTTAGAAAAATTAAATTTTATATCTTCTATACATTATTTGAGAAGTAATTTAGTGATGTATCATCATCACATTTATTTTTACAAAGACGACATAGTTTTTAAAAATATAACATGACATCAACTTATTGTGACAAACAATTTCATTTATATAAATTTATATTTTTGGTAATTTTTTTTGATAATAATGTATATATTATCATTAACCTTGAATGAAATAAACTAATAATATATTTATAAATATAGCAATATTTTCACAAGATAGAAAACATAGAAATTTTATCTATTATATATATGTTTCAAAATAAATTCAAAAATATTTTAAGGAATAGAAAATTAAGATATTATTAATCAAGTAAAAAAAGATAGTTACATTTTTTAAAATTTTAACAAAAACAAATTAAATGGTGTAAATTAATTAAGTTTCTAATTTCATAGATAAAGAAAACAAAGAACATATTTACTAGCTAAGTAAATATAGCCATTAAATATAATATAAGTTTTACTTTTAAAAATACAAATTAAACTTTTATTGAAATTAAACTAAATTTAAATAATCAATAGTTAAATATTTAAATAAAATTACTTATAAATTGTTTTAATAATTTTTTTTCAATGAATGAAATTAAAGTTTAAAAATTAAACTGATTAAAATAAAATAAAAATTATAATTGTATAATGCGCATTATCTTATTTGGAAAAAGGAGCTTCATATAATAATAGGGAAAATCACATAAAAAACCCTTAAGGTGGCATCCACTTACACTTTAAACTCTCAGAGTATTTTAGAAGCACTTTAAACACTCAACCTGATAAAACGAACACATTAAACCTTCAACTTGGTAATTTTCTTCGCGATGTCAATTTCTCTAACGGAATAGTTCACCCGTTAACTGCCAAAATTGATTCCGTTATAGAAATTTAAACCCTTTGTTTTAAGTAAAACGGTGTCGTTTTTGCGACCCATTAAATCAATAGGTAACTTAACAAAAAATCCCAAATCAAAATGGGAAAAAAGTTAGGGTTCTTCCCTTGCACAAAGACGATAATCGCGAGACAGAGAGAGATACCAAAATTCGAAAGAGATAGAGAGAAATACTGAAATTCGAAAGAGACAGAGAGAGATACCGAAATAGAAGGCCATAGAGAGAGAGAAAGTGAAATCGAAGGCGACAAAGAGAGAGAGACTGAAATCGAATGCTAAATACCCTACATTTGCAGCTGAAGAAAGGAACATGAGGCTTGGACTTTTAATAGATGGATTCAGTTCATTCAACATGAAGAATTCGATGTACAGTTGTTGGCATGTTTTGTTAGTAAACTATAACTTGCCACCTGACTTATGCATGAAGAAGGAGAACATCATACTTTCATTGTTGATTTCTGGTCCACAGTAGCCTGGTAATAGTATAGATGTTTATTTAGAAACACTCAGTGATGATCTAAACAGTCTGTGCAGCAGTGGAGAGTCAACCTATGACACTCTTACTTGATTAACTTTTACTCTTAAGGCGATGTTGCTTTGGACGATCAATGATTTTCCAGCTTATGAGAATCTTGCATGCTGTAAAGTAAAGGGTAAAATGTGGTGTCCGTTATGTGGGAAAAAATAGATAGCATGTGGCTAAAGTTCATCGGAAAAACATGTCTACATGTGCCACAGAAAGGGTCTGCCACCAACTCAGAGTTTTAAGGGAAAGAAGAAATGGTTAGATGGAAAAGCTGAACAAGGGAGAAGGGGAAAAATACTAACTGGGCGTGTCATTTCTCAAAACCTGAGAAATTTCAATAATAATTTAGGAAATTTCAAACAATCTGCAAGTAAGAAAAAAAGGATTCAGTATTTTGATGATTTAGGCTCTGATAATGAGGGTTTATCGAGTGAATCATGTGAAGAGGAAGAGGAAGAGGAAGAAGTACAAGTAGATGAGTTATCTAGATGGGAAAAGAGGTCAATCTTCTTCAAGCTACCTTACGGGGAGGTAAGATTCTTATTTCATTTGCTTAAATGGTTTTCCATTGTCATTATGTTTTGTTTAACTTTGATTTTCTGTTTTGTTTTTGTTATTAGTAGTAACTCCTGGTGAGGCACAAGTTAGCTGTAATGCATGTGGAGAGAAATGTGGCTGCGAGTTAGTGTCAACGTTGTTGCAGTGTGAGAAATCAAAGGATGGTTTGCGGTTCGTAAAGATCTGGAGGAGCTTGGTATTAGGCATGATTTACACCCTAAAATCCAGGGTAAACGAACATATCTTCCTCAAGCACCATGATCTTTGTCTAAGGTAGAGAAGGAGATCTTTTGCAGGTGTCTATTTGGCTTCAAAGAGCCAGATGGATATTGTTCTAATATATCAAGAGGTGTCTCATTAGATGACTGTAAAGCCAAAGGTCTGAAATGACATGACTATCATGTTTTAATGCAACAACTTCTGCTGATTGCACATAAAGGGTTGTTACCTAAAAGACCGAGGCTTTCAATTTTTAGGTTATGCGCTTTCTTCAATCTGTTGTGTCAGAGGGTGATTGACAGAGAGAAGCTTTTGGTTATGGAAGCTGAGATTGTTGAGGCTCTGTTCTTGTTTGAAAGATCTTTTCCTCCAAGTTTCTTTGATATCATGGTCCATTTGACTGCGCATCTAGGAAGAAAGCCCGGCTTGGTGGACCAGTCCGCTTTAGATGGATGTACCCATTTGAAAAGTACGATATCTATGACTATTTTAAATTTTACCATTCTTTTGCTAACCTATCTACAATGACATTTGTTTCAGGTACATGAAAGTCCTTGAAGACTTTGTGAGAAATCCTGCAAGACCAGAGGGGTGCATCGCTGAGTCCTATCTAGCTGAGGAATATATCCGGTTTTGTAGTGAATTTTTGAAGAAGACAAAAATGTCCAAGAGAAAATAGATAGAAACATGGAGTATGAGAACAATTCTATCTTCGAGAGTCATACAATATCCACCGACACTTTAGTTACTCTCAGTAAAATTAAAATATCATAAGATATTTCAAAACTATAACAAATTTTAGTATAACACTTATCAAGAACAATTATCAAAATAAACGATTGCTATTTATAAGGCCCTAGCAAGGGACGAAATATGTATCATAATCAATTTGTAACTAAAAAAGTTGTGCCATAATTACGTTAATAACATCACCTATTTATTGCTATCGTATTCACACATTTATACCGCCACGTAAAAAAACTATCGTAGGATTGTTGATGAATAACATTTATGAATTTGCTATTGAACATCTAATATAGCATATTTTCCGCACAATTAATGTACATATTTCTTGTAGTGTGGTTCTCGCACGCGAAATCTCATTGTTTAACCTGAATACAATGGTAAATCCTCACGTCTCTGCATGCGTAAGACCCTGTTAAGCCTGTTAATAAGTGTATACAGTAGCTGAGTTTTTTTCTTCTTTTTGCTTCGTAGAAGTGGTCTGTGATTGGTAAGTTACCATACCATGTGAAGACAACGCTGGTTGGGTACTGAGACGGGCAGTTATACTTCACCTCGGGACAACAAAACAAAGGTCATGATGATCCCGCCCGCGTAAGGAAACTGCAGAGATGTGGAGAACCAAAGCTGATACTGGATCTGATGTAAGATTGGAATCCACCAAATTTAAAGTCACATGATGATCAAGAGTTTACAAGCTTGGTTGCGGAAAATGGCCCAAAGTAAAGATAGAGACTGAGTTGTTGTTGACTGAGAACACAAAGACTAAATGTTTTGAAGACCTTAACGGTCACTAAATTATTATTTTTTAATGAGCTACCATGAGCTTTTTATAGTGCTTTAATTCGTGTACGTTTAAGAGCATCATTGTTTCTAAGAACCCTAAATGAGGTTTTTAATTTTCTTTGTTTTCTTTAGAAAAAAAAATTAAAAACGAACCAATCGCGGGCCCTCACGTGTCAGTGGAGCCTGCAAACAATGTAAGAAACCCTCCAAAACCGGTTCTTATTTGGTGGTTTTAAGAAGTGGTTCTTGCACTATTCACGAGCTCCACATGTCAATGGGTCCGTGACCAGTGCAAAAATCCCTCTTAAAGACCCTAGATAATCATGCTCTAAGACCTTAACGGTCACTAAACTATTATTTTTTTAAAAAAAAACTAAATAATGAGATTTCATTAGGCACCTAAAAGAACAAAATAGAGTGTAGTCGTTAGTCTTGAAACTCTCTTTTGTATTTTGTGATTTTCTCGATCTATTTATTATACACGAGCTGTTTTTTTTTTTCTAGAACCCACCTTTGAATGCTCACCAAAAAGAACTAGCTGTTGGTGTAATTCACTCAATGTGAAAACATCCAAATAAGGGAAGTTGAACAAAGGCTTGATTTCTTTGACATTTGTTGACCCTTGGTTGACATTTTTAAATGCTTAAGAGCCTGCGTGAAGTGATTCAAGTATTAATTCATGTTGGCTTTGTTTCTAGGAGTTAGTATAACTCGCTAGCTTAGGATTTCATCATGCATCTTTATGTTTATGAATGAATAAATCTTTCAGTGAAAAAGAAAATAATATATTACAAAAAATCTGTCACTCTAAGCTTTATTTGTTAAAATGACAACCGTCATCGAACATAAGAATATTCACAGCAGGCTCTTTTTGAAGTATTTGTGGCAATTTTGCAAATAACAGATTTTTCTGAGGTGGAAAAGAAAATAATGGTATAACTGTAAATTATTATTCTATCAAAGAACAACGGGTTGGCTGCCTAAAACCCCCTGTAAATATAATCACCCTATTTATTTCCCCCTCAACTACGAAGCTCATGATAAACCCACCCAAACTTATGATTTTTCTTTAGATCTTCCCCTAAAGTTTTTATTCCCCCCTCTCTAATTCAATTTTGAAATCAAGACTAAAGGGAAATTAACTGCGTTATGTAATTAGCGATTGCCTATTAGGAAAGAACCCGACCCGACATTAAAAAAGAACCCGAACCGGATTTTATTTTTAAAAACTCAAATCGATTTGAGATTTTTATTAGGGTTAGTCTATCTTCTTCACTCAACGACATAGAAGGGTCATGTGTCGTTGAGTGAAGAAGATAAATAAACCCTAATAAAAATCCCAAACCGATTTGTTTTTTTAAAACTCTAGGTCGGGTTCTTTTTTAATGTCGGGTCGGGTTCTATCCTAATGGGCAATCGCTAATTGCATAACACAGTTAATTTCCCTTTAGTCTCGATTTCAAATTGAATTAGAGAGGGGGAATAAAAACTTTAAGGGGAGATCTAAAGAGAAATCATAAGTTTGGGTGGGTTTGTCATGAGCTTGATAGTTGAGGGGGGAATAGATAGGGTGATTATATTTACAGGGGGTCTTAGGCAGCCAACCCAAGAACAACAATGTATTATATCCATCAATACGATTAAAACAGAAGCAATATTTATCTAATTGAAAATAATCTATATTGGACCATTAAATTTATTTAGTTTCTTATTTGTTCTTATACAACTAACTTAATTACTAATAAATATACATGATATCTAATCAATTATTTTAATATTTTCTAAACAACATATCTAAAAAGATATTCTTAAATATCTTTTGCTAAGATTAGATTTTAGTAATATCTTTGAATATCTTTTATTTAAAATGTAAATATACAGAATTTATATTTATAATTAAATTACTACACCATTTAATAAATATAAAGGAATTTTATTCATTTATCAACTATTTTATAAATTATAAAATAACAGCATAAAATATATTCATGTATTACAACACAGTTCAACTTATTAAAAAATATCAAAGTATAATAAATAATTAGGTGTTTTGCAAAAGTGACTCAAAAATTCAACTCAAATGCAAAACTAACCCACCATTTTTGAAACTTTTATTTGCTTTATTCACCCTAAATTTCTGAGTTATTCACAAAAATGCCATTTCTTTTTTTTAAATAAATCTTTTACTCTATCATCCTTATCTTCACTAAATATTTACAATATTACCATTGCCATCAATCCCCCAACTACCATGAACAACCAATTTGAAGGTCTTAATGACAAAAAAAACGAATTTTCTCTTACTATCTCATTTGTTGTGCATTCAAACCACATGTCTTTCACTTTCCTTAAAAAATCATTCAAAAATCCAAGATTCTTATTCCAAACTTTGTAATGTTCATAGAGTAACGGATTGGTAGCTTGAGTATTGAAGTTCTGTGTGCTTGGAGAAGCCTAAGCAAGTCATCTGACGGTCCAAGATATGAAATCGATATTGTTTTTCAGATCTGTTCGCGAAGAAGACTTCTCTAGACGTCTTCTCAAGTTTCATTCCGGGTTTCTAGTCAAACATTTGGTAGCGAGAGAAGACTTCTTAAGAGGTCTTCCATCGGAAGACTTCTAGAGAAGTCTTCTTAATAATATTTAATGTTTTGCTATTAATTCTCAATTGTAAAAGTAACCCATGCAGACTTATGGCGATGCTGAGAAGACTTCATGTTATAAAAAAGAAGACTTCCCTAGAAGTCTTCTCGGATAAACATGTTGGTTTTGCAATTGACCGATCGTTGTAAATTTACAATTGCAAAAGTGACCTAAACGGAAAAATTCTTTAGAAATCTTCTCTGGGGATGACTTCTTTAGAAGTTTTCTTCAGGGTAGACTTCCTAAGAAGTCTTCTACGTCAGTCTTTATTAAACTTCAATTTTCTCAAAACTCAAAAAGAATTTTTAATATTTTCTTGTTAATTAATGTGTATTGGGACTCTTGAGTGAAATTCATAACTAAAATGATGATAATTATGAGGTTACAAAGTTTTTATGTTTATTAATGTTTCTTAGCTAAACGTAGAAGACTTCTTAAGAAGTCTTCTCAGTTTTTTTAATATGATGTTGTGTGTTTGCTAATGTGTTTTTTTTTGTTCAACATTTGCTAATGTGTTTTAATTTGATTTTTTCAGATGATGCTTTAGTTACCTGTTGTTTACGGAGAATGGTTGATGAAAGATAATTCTTGGGATTTTGTGGTTGATAATGTCAAAGGAGCGAGAATGTTCTTTTTGAGTGATGGTTCTACATATGATGAACTTGTTGAAATGGATGTAGAAGATTTTAACCTGGATAAGAACGCTGAGGTTGTGGATTTAACTTACTTGTTACCAGACGCAGTAATGCAACAAATAGCTCCTGATACTCCTCCTATTCATGTTACAAGTGATAGACAAGTTAAGAACTTGATCAAGATAAGTAAAACACATGTTGTACGTCTTTGTGTATCAAGCCGAGGTAGGATGAGGAATGTCAATGATGCCAACGCTGAAGGAAACCTAGCTGTTGAAGGAGAAGAAGAAAATGGAGGGGAAGAAGAAAATGAAGTGGAAGATGATGATAATTTGTCTCAAAATATAAATGATGAGGAGGAGAAGTATGTTGCTCAAGTGGATGATGAGTTTGGAGATTACAGTGAGTATGGAAGAGTTAAGGATGAGGAAGAGGAAGAGTAAGAGGAAGAAGATATATGTTTTGAGAATTTCAAAGAGACATATGCTAATGAAGGAGAAATCTCGAATATGATAGTTGACACCAATATCTATGTCAGCCAGAGTTTTATCACTAAAGCGGCATTGGTTTCAGAGTTGCGGTTGACAGCGGTGAAGCATAAATTCTCCTTCAAAATATACAAGACCACTAAAACTCTACTTGTAGCAAAATGTCGTGTTCCTGGGTGCAAATGGAAGCTTAGAGCGAGTGTGAAACATGGAACAAACACGTTTTGGGTAACAAAGTATGTTAAGACTCATACATGTTCTGTGTCTGAACGACGGGCTCACTGGAAACATTTTACTGTGAAGTATGTTGGTCAGCTTTTCATAGATCGCGTTGGAATCATTGATGGGTTAAATCCGAAGCATATCCAAGATGCAATGAGGAACATGTTTGGCATGACTCTAGATTACACCACTTCATACAGAGCATTGTTACATGCTCAAAAATTGGTAAGAGGATCAGCAGAAGAAGGGTATGAGAGGCTGCCTTCATATTTGGAACAAATCACGTTAGCAAATCCGGGTTCTAAGACTAGTATAAAACTTGATGCTGAGAATAGATTTAAGTATCTATTTATATCATTTAGAGCTTCTATTGCTGGTTTTCAGTAGCAAAGAAGGGTCATCGTGGTGGATGGGACTCACCTAAGTGGGAAGTATGAAGGCGTTATGTTAGTTGCAGCTGCACAAGATGGTAATTTTCAGCTATTTCCATTGGCTTTTGGAATCGTAGATATAGAAGATGATGATGCTTGGGAATGGTTTTTCACACAACTGAGGAGTTGTGTATCTGATCAGCATGCTTTGATGATAGTCTCCGACCGGCATAGAGTCATTAAAAGCGCGTGTGAAAAGGTATTCCCTATGTTATTATCACCTACAACAGAACATTGTCCAAAAGTATAAAGGGAAGTATCTATTGTACTTGGTTAAAGGCGCTAATTATGCTCATACGCTCTTCGACTTTAACCGCTACATGGAGGAGATCCGGAATGCTAACCCGGCACTAGCAACATATTAGGAGGAAGTGGACGTGAGACTATGGTCACGGGTTCATTGTCATGGAGAAAGGTACAATATAAAAACGAGCAACATAGCTGAATCTATTAACTCCGCTCTCAAGAGAGCAAGATGATTTCCCATAGTGTTTCTTTTGGATTTTATAAGGGAAAAGTTGGGAAGGTGGTATTGGAAAAGGCGAGAAGATGCTCTGAATCTCACAACTGAACATAGTCAGGGAGTTGAATACTTATTAGCGATTCGTGAGGAGTTAGCGGATAAGATGACTGTCCAACCAACTGATAGAAGTCGATTCTTTGTTTCATGTGGCAAACGTGACTGTGTTGTCGATCTGGAACATAGTAAGTGTGAATGTGGTGTCTATGGAATCGAGAAAATACCTTGCTCGCATGCTATAGCAGCTAGAACCTTTGCTAATCGGCATATTGCAACACTTGTGTGCCCCCTATACTCGAAGGAATATTTGTATGCAAGATATTCACAGAATATATATCCTTGTGGTGGAGAAGTTGAGTCTCAGACTTGTTTTCCTCCAGATGTAAAGCGTGGTCTAGGGCGACAAAAGAAATCAAGATGGCAATCTTGGTTGGAGCTATCTAGGATGAGAGGACACAAACCGCGGAAGCTACACAAGGATTATAGCTGCTCAAACTGCAGACAACCTAGTCATACACGTCCAAATTATCCAAATAGTGAGAACTAATCTTCTGTAAGTCTTCTTGAAGTCGCCTGTAAGTCTTCGGTAAGTCGTCTGGATGTCTTCTGTAAGTCTTCCGGAGGGTATCTTCTTAAAGTCTTCTTGAAGTCGTCTGTAAGTCGTCTGTAAGTCTTCAGTAAGTCGTCTGGATGTCTTCTGTAAGTCTTCCGGAGGGTATCTTCTTAAAGTCTTCTTGAAGTCGTCTGTAAGTCGTCTGTAAGTCTTCGGTAAGTCGTCTGGATGTCTTCTGTAAGTCTTCCGGAGGGTATCTTCTTAAAGTCTTCTTGAAGTCGTCTGTAAGTCGTCTGGATGTCTTATGTCTTATGAACTTATGTCTTATGAAATTATGTCTTATGAACTTATCTTATGTCTTATGTACTGTGTTTGAATAGGTTCATTCATTAAAGTTAGAATTATGTACAAAATATTAGTTCAAGGTTACAAAAGATTAGTTCAGGGTTACAAAAGATTAGAATTAGAATTATGTACAAAATATTAGTTCAATTATACATATCCAAGCCCTCAATATCGGTTTCTCCATTGTTGCCAGGGGTCTCATTAAATAGGTCAGTAGCCATCTTCTCCCTAATGCTCTTGATGTTCTTATCAGATAAGGCAGGAGGAATGATTCCATTCCAAGAGCATGACACTCAATGTATTTCAAGATGAACACACCACAATCACCAGCACGACATTGAGGTACTCCGCAGACACTCTCGCATATGTGAATGGCTCTAGTGTGTATTTCACACGCTCTTCGACGGTGGCAGCACATTCCACAAGCATATAAAGTAGCATCTTGGCAAAAGGCTTCATTAAATCGGCGAGTTGAACATGTCTAATATGGTTATAATGCTGTCCCAGATGGTGATGTGCCTGTTTGGAATGGACACCCAAATAGCAATCCAGTGATCATTCTTGAAGTTCACTGGCGCATAAATGTCATCCACATCCGATCCCCAAATCTTCTTTGTTTGGCAAAATCCAGGTAGTATACCAGCATAAAAATCCCAACTCCCTGCAGGGAGCATCCTTCCTAACCCGTTTGCATCGGGCTCTGATCTCTTAAACTCTGGATACTTGAACGTCCACATTCTGCTAAACACGTGATCAAGAATGCAAAGCCTCTCGCTCCTAAAGTGCTCTGGATGCCTCTAAAACCGCTGCCTCAGTGAATTGATATAACCATCTATATGTTGCATTAAAAACATAACAAGGCATAAGACTTCAAGAAGACTTAACAAGTCAGAAGACTTCCCCCGGAAGACTTCCAGAAGACTTCCGGAAGACTTCCAGAAACTTCCGGAAGACTTCCAGAAACTTCCGGAAGACTTCCAGAAACTTCCGGAAGACTTCCAGAAGACTTCCCCAGAAGACGTCTTCCGGAAGACTTCTAGAAGACCTACAGATGACTTACAGAAGACTTCCAGAAAAATTCCAGAAGACTTCCAGAAGACTTCTTCGGAAGACTTCCAGAAGACTTCCACAAGTAAACCTTAAAATTTTACCGAGTCGTGGAGCCATTTTAGGGGTGTTCGGATGGTGGAATACCACAGACTTGCCCCGGTGGTCTTTTATCAAAAGCTATTCTATGAGTCCTGAAAACAGTAAACTAGATCAACAAATAACAACAACCAACTTAATGTTCTGTGGGAGATTAGTACTTACGGATCTTTTTTCAAAAATTCAATAAGCAATTTATTATTATTCTTGTCAGGGGAGCAAACGGATCATAGCCAAGATCAGCCTTCTTGTTCGGCACGATCACTTTGGCTGTGCTGTTGCCCTGATAAGGAGACTGCTGTGATGCAGCAAGCTTCCTATCTCGTTCACTCTTTCCCCTGAGGAATGCCATGGTAGCATCTTTCTTTATCTGGTGTCTCTCATCCGCCATATCCAAGTCTGATTTAGTTAGGTCAGTTTTGGCCATAATGACAACACTTGGATCTTCCACCTCCGGGACCCGAGGTGCAATGATGCTACTCATTTGTTTTTGGTCAGTGTCTTTGTTGACACTTCCTGATTTCTTCCCATTCACACTCTCACTCTGCAAATTTGAGTTTAAGCCAAAGTTCCAATCAAATGAAACAAATGTACCAATCAACAAATGAAACAAATTACATCCAATCAACAATGAAACAAATGTACCAATCAACAAATGAAACAAATGTACCTTTCAATCAACAAATGAAACAAGTGTACCAATCAACAAATGAAACAAATTCGTTAGTTCACTTCTTATTCTTAGTATTCCTCTTCTTTTTGATTTTGCGGAGAGGTTTCATACTAACCCCTAGTTTCGTGCGCAATATTATCCGGTTCTGAAAAACTGTGAGTTGAAGTTCATTGTGGTTGATTCCCACCTTCTCTCCACAGCTTCAATCCTATCGGCAAGAAGCTTGATCTCCTTTAGGCACTGCCCAAACCCATTAGTCATAACTTTCGTCAAGTTCTTTGAAACTTTGTTCAAGATCTTTTTTTAAGCCCACTCCACGAAACAGAAGGAGCTCCGTACGAGCTTCAGAAGGAGCAGGAGCCTCAGTACGATCCTCAGAAGGACCCTCAGTACGAGTCTCATTACGAAGTTTCTTCCAGGGTCTTCTTTCTTCCTTGAAAGGAAGCTCAAGAGGTTCCTCTTTGACAATGATGACCTTTGGATTGGTCCACGGCTTAGTACCAATGTCTGGCCAGCACTTTTGTCCCACTTCATCTTACGTTCACCACCACAGATGAGATTCACGAGGTTCTCAACTGCCTCATCGGTGTATCATTGTCCCACTGCGGGAACAATTCACCAAGCTCATCACCACTAGGTTCACCACACGAGGCTGCAGGAAGTAATGAATATCAATTTAGATACTGAGACAATAATCACTACCATATCAAGTTAGATACTGAGACATACATGTGTGCAGATACCCTCTTTGACAAATTTTCGTCCTATATGCCTCTTATAAGCCAGCATAAGAGGACTAGGTTTGTTTCGTATGGGCTTTCCATACTCCGCAGCAAAGTCTAGCAGAGCGAAGTAGATCCAGACTTGGAGTACTTGAATAAACCCATCAATGGTGTAAGATTTTGTCAAATCCTTAGCCTTCACAAAGTCCATAAGGATCTTAAACGCCAATATCCCCCATGGGTAGGCCTCAAACTCTTCAAGATTCATCACTAGCCTGGCAGGACTAGCCCGTGTAGCGGATGTGGACTTTCGTCCTTCAATGAATCCTCTGTAGATGGCTAGGTATCCCAGCAACATGCTGTCATCCCGAGACCACTGTTCACATCTCCCACACTCCGCCATTATTTGCTTGGAGCTTGGACCATAGTCGATATCAACACCCATCAACTCCCAGAACCGATACAAATCCTCTGTTAGCCCTACATGAGGATTATCCACATGCTCAACATAGTCGCAGTTAAGACCGGTGGGATGTTCGAACTCAATAAGTGAAAACCTCACCGGCTCTGAACTAATGAGACTCCACAGCTCGTACTTCTTCTTGACATCGAGCTGAAAACAGAGCATATAGTGAACCAGCCTAGACGCCCAACCAAAGTTCAACTCCCAGAACTTTATGAAGACTCCCAACCTAGAGTTCTTCAGCTCCTCCATTCATTAGCATGGAAAGCATCCTTTACGACAGGAAGTAATCTGGGGTCATCAGTATGATATCCAATGCTCTTCATTGGAATCGGCTCTTCCCCTAGCGTGAACAACCTCTTTGGGAGTTGTATAGCCTGCAAACAATGATAAAACAACATCTCAAACATAAAACAAACACACCAAGAGTTCTATACTAACATACAGACTGTGAAGACTTTGGAAGACTTCGGAAGACTTTCGGAAGACTTCGGAAGACTTACGGAAGACTTACGGAAGACTTCATGGAAGTCATCCAGAAGACTTCATGGAAGACTTACGGAAGACTTCATGGAAGACTTCGGATGACTTCCGGGAGACTTACGGACAAATGGGTCAACTTGAGGTCGGAAAGGAAAGAAATAGAGGAAGAAGTCAAGGGGAGAAACGAACGAACGGTTTCAGATATGAAATAAAGAGGAACCGGTAGTCGGAAGAGATTCGTCGGAAATCGTCACAGTAATCGCCTTAGAAGAGGAGGCTAGGGTTTTCACCAACTTTTTTTGTCCGAAACAACGAAAAGTGAAAAAAAAAACAGTGAAAAACTACTATTTATATGTACGGTAAATTATCAGGTTAGGTTAAATATATTTTGGTTTTTTCCGGTTAATTTCAAATTGAAGGTAAATTAAGTTCGAGTTTGGTTTGGAAGACTTCTTGAGAAGTCTTCTTGGAGTCTTCCGTGAAGTCTTCCTTGAAGTCTTCTACTGCATTATATGTTAGAAGACATCCCGGGAAGTCTTCTAGAAGTCTTCCGAAACCCTAAATCAATTAACTAACCAAAAAACACTTCTTTAAACATAAAATAAAACTTAAAAAGTGTTTAAAATCATCTTATTAGAGGATCACTAACACATAGTCATCAAATTAAAAAAAAAAAGCTAAGAAGATAGATTCGCCTAAAACTACCTACAATACTATCACATATATTACTAAACCCTAAACCAATGAATACCACGACTCATTCTACATTTATTCATCTAGGTTGAAAACAATTCAATTTTAGTTGATATAAATTTGCATTATTTACAAATGTTTGTGGTTACATGATTTCTGTTTTTCCCCTATATAAATATTTTTATGAATTTTAGAAATTATTTTAGGAATTATTGTTTGAGAAGACTTCTAGAGAAGTCTTCCGGCGAATACGTACATGGAAGTCTTCTAGAGAAGACTTTCGGAAGACTACTGGACGACTCACGGAAGACGTACGGAAGACTTCTTAAGAAGACTTTTAGAGAAGTCTTTTGTAGGAGACTTACAAGGAAGTCTTCTCACGCAAAAATGTTATTTTGGTAAAATTGAATACAGTTTTTTTGTTTGCTCACAAGGAGTTTATTGTATTTTCACTAGCCTTTTGAGTTACTTTTGCATTTGATTGAATTTGAGGTACACTTTTGCATTTGAAATTAAGTTTTGAGTCATTTTTAGCAATTTCTCCTAAATAATTTCATAAATTAATATACATATTTAAATTAAAATATAAAAAATTAATTAATATATTTATCAAATATGGGATGATTAAAATGATAATATTTAATCTGTATAATAATTCTGGAAAATAAATATAATAATAAATAAATTTTACCATAATAAAAAATTAAAAAAATGGATCACAAATTAAAGTTTAAAATATAAATAAAAATTGATACGAGGCAGGTTTATATTCATGTAAATTTTAATTTATTATATATACTTCAGAAACAAATGTTTTATAAAAAAAAAAGATACATATGTATAAGATTTATAATGTTCAGTAAATAATTTTTTGAATAAAAAAACATCTTGCGCTTTAAAGTGTGGGTCAAAATCTAATAATAAACATTATTATTAGATATATAATAAAATTATATAACAAAAGTAAAATTAATAAATATTAAAATTTCTAATTATGAATAATAAAACTATATTAAAATTTCAAATAAACCAAAAACAAAACATCGAAAAATTCTAATATGTCAATAATAAAAGTAAACTAAATAAATAAGTAAGCAATTATATTTATTTCAAACTCAAATCACTAAATTGTAATAACCTTATACGAATCCTTGATGCTCAAATATATTGTTATTTTAGTATGCATCTTCTCAAAATATTAATTCATTACGCTTACAACAAAATAATTAATTAGTTTGACAAAAATTTGTATGGCCAACTTTTATAAAAATTAGAGAATCACATTCGTAATATATCCACCATTCATCTAAACATTCATAAATTAGATATGCAAATTTAAGTCAAATTATATTACATAATGGGTCATCCATAGGTTCAACTGGTAGTCGGGTCCTAGGTTTTTGCGGGTTTTTTTTCATTACATAACAAGTTTTTTTTAAAAAAAACAAAACATGATTGCATATAGAGTCATCGATTTTGTCATTTTAACCGCGGGTCGAGTTTGAGAACACTGAATATAACGCATTATGTCTAACATTTAAATGTAGATACATAATCAAAAATATAAATTTAAAAAATATAAATTTATATCATATAAATTTGTTTTTTTTAAAAATCTCGCGCTTTGTCAAAATCTAATTTTATCTATTAAAGAGAAGTATCATTTTTATCTACTGTAAAATAGTCATACTAGGTCCAAAATTTCAGCTACACTTTTTATTCTTTATATTAGTTTAGTTAATATATAACATTTCTAAAAAAATCTAAATAATTATAAGAATATTAATAAAAAATCTATTTTAACTGTAAATGTAAATTTGGTTTTGCTAATAACAAATCTGTTGAGAAAAATCTAACAAAATCTTTTTTTTTAATTAATGCATTGATTAATTTGTAATTAGTAGTATACTATTATTATAAATTAATTTTAATTTCAAAAAACAAAATAAAATTATATGTTAATTTTATAAATTTTATAGTTATCATTTATATTATATTAAAATAGAAGTAATAAATAAATTACATATGAAAATTATATTAAATGGTAAACTCATATTTTGAAAAATTAATTTCATTAAATAAATAAAATATCATTCACCGTTTAAAGTTATTAAAATATCATTCGCCCTTTATAATTTTTTTTAATGTATTCTACATTATTATATTTAGAACTATATATTATCTATTTATTTGTTATTTTAAATGACAGCAATATATTATCTAAAAAGTATAAAAATTATATATTTATAAATGAAAGGTTACCCGCACGGATGTGCATGTTAAAATATAGTTTCTTCTTATTTTAGTAATTAAAATTAAATTAGTGACAATTTGGCAATAATTATAATTTTAGAGATATTATAGTAAAAATCAATAAAGAAGAGTACTAAACATAAATGCGATGTCCAAAAAGGAAAACCTAATGATGTTTTGAGAAGGAGCCAATGAGGATTCAAAAAACTTAAATCTCAAATACAAGAAACTGTATAAATTAGTAATATCAGGATTATTTATTAATTTATAGAGTTACTGATTTACAAAAAAAAATTCTTATTTAGATTTTTAGTTTAAGATATTATTTTTTCTAAAATAAAAAAATGTTTAAATTTTGTGTATATAGAATAATGAAATTTTTTGAAATTGATGTTTATGTTAGTTTTATTATTACTTTATTTGTTAGTCGACTTAAACAGACTCTATGAAATCTGTACAAACCAAATTGGTAACTCTACATTCATGTGAAGAACGAATGAAGTTTGCTTCCTACCATTTCTCACAAGATGTTCGCTTTCTATTCAGCGTTGAGGGGGTTTGAACGATCACTTAGTGATTAAAACTTTTTTGGATGATGTTGATGTTGTCCAAATAGTTTGCAAAGCTGGTCATTCCTCTCATGCAAAACCATATTCACCATTGAAATACAATTTGTTGCAAACGTAAAGTGATATTGACGTAAGTACTCATGCTTTCCATTGCCCATATGCAGACCTCCACCTCATGCTTTCCATTATCCATATATTAGTTTTATTATATTTGGTATATATAAAATATGTATTATAAATTTAAATGTGGTCTTAGATATAATTATAATAAATAAAAATATAAAGATAAATATATTTTGACTATAAAACAAATAATAATATTATAGTTGATTGTATTTAAACAAAATGAATACATATAAAATTATTAATTAATAATTTTAATGAAACCAATATATTACATATAATGTTTTTAAAATTATTATCTTATTAGTTTCTCAATTTTGTCATATTTTTAAATGGCTCAATTTAGAACCGAAAAATTATTATCTATGATGTTTATTCATTTATTGAGTATTAATTAATATAGTTTCCTATTTACTTATTTTTGATAAACCATTCAAGATTCACTAACAATATATAAAGATTGTTTCCCTTATTTTCCACTCATAGGTCAAACAGTAATAAATCAAAAGAATAGAAAAAAAAATCAATGCAGAGTTGAACAAACTTTTGGCAATTTTTTCTTAGTCAAAATTAGGGGAAAAAAACATTTTCTTTTGGTAATGTATAAACATATAAGGAAAACGAAAATTGAAGTTAAATCCATCTATTAAAAAACTTGACCAAAAATTTCCTATTATTTGGGTATATAATTTGAGGAAGAATTCAGTCTAATCCCTTTCCTAAAATATTGTTATGTTATATCATCCGCAAGTTCTCGTTAGGATCAGTTATCAATCATCAAATCCCTATAAAAAATAAATCAGGCGATATCGGAATTATTAAAAAAAAAAAAAAGCAAGAGGTTAAACAATGGAAGAAAGGAGTTGGTATACTACAAGAGAAGAGATAGGAAGTAAAGTCACCATCAAGAGTAGACGGTATCGACTTAAAGCAAGAACATTCCAACGTTGGTCTTACTCTACTTTCCTCCAAGAGCTTGGCCAGAAACTAAACAATCATCAAAAGTCCATAGCCACATCCATAATCTTATGTCAAAGATTCTTCACTCGCCAATCCCTAGCCAAGAACGACCCCAAAATAATCAGCATCATATGTATGTTCATCGCTGAAAAGTCGAAGGGTCTCCTAGACGGTGGGTGACGTCATCGCCAAGGCTTACATGGTTTTACATGACAAGGAGCCGTCGAAAGAGGTGTGGGAGAGATTGAAAGGTGCTGTGCTAACCGGTGAGAAGTTTGTGCTCTCTACGTTAGGGTTTGATCTCGAGATTGAACACCCTTATGAACCGGCTCTGGATTGGGTTAGGAGGTCGGTTAAGGTCGAGATGGATGTTAGCAGATTGTCTCAGGGTGCGTGGAATTTTATTAATGACGGTTTAAGGTCGTCGCTTTGTTTGCAGTTCCAGGGCGAGTCAGATTGCTGCGGCTGCTATATACCTCGGCTCGGGCATTACTAATGTGAAGTTACCATGTGATTGGTGGCTAGAGTTCAATGTAAACGAAACCGTCAGTTGATAGAAATTTGTAACCAGACGCTCGAGATTTACCGGACAAGACTTCCTCATTCCGGTTAAACATGAAGCCAAGTCATTGTTTGGTGATGGACGTTTTATTGAGAGAGCAGAGCAAGGAAAGATGAAACTAAATCTTGTTCAGGGTCTTGGATGGTCATTAATATCATAAGTGAAGTGTAGGTCATAAGGGGATGATAATTCTAATAAATGCTGTTCAACAATTATTTGTGTACCTTTTTGGATCATTAATTAAGTTGTTTAGAGATGAGGTATTGGCCAAAAGAGGCGAATTAGAACTAAATACGGTTTCTAATGAATCTTAATGATATTTGAACAATGAACATTTCTTTCTTTTTCTTTTTAATTGACTATTAGTTTCTAATTTTTTTTTATCTCAATTGTCAATGACTACATTTTATATATAGAAAGTGAAGAGTTGCGACTAATAATTGTATGGTTAAACTAATAGTTGCAAAGGTTTATGCAATGGTTAGTAAGAGTTATGCCATCATTAATATGATTATACTAAAGATTGCAATCATTAATAGTTGTAAGCTTTCAACTATATAATTGTAATTATTCATATAAATAATTGTAATGGTTCCTTGCACTTATTTATATATAACAAAAAATGTGGAATGCTCTTATTAAAAAAGAAGGGAGACTTGCGAGAACTCTCTTTTTGTCACGTTAATTAATCGTAAGGTCTATTTAGTTAGGGCTTGATATCCATCGGCATTCACGACAACAACGTTGAAAGGTAATAACTCAGTTGCAGCTTCATCTCTTCAAGTTCTTATTTGAAACAAGTTGTTATAGGCCACGTCTTTCACTACAATGGTTGTCCGCTATGCACCAATATGGACAATACATTGGTTGTTTGGAATCCATGTTCAGGGGAAAACCAGTAGAATTATCAAACCGTTAAATTTCAGATATAGTTCTGATGCCTACGCTCTCTGTAAATCCTCAATGCAACAACGTGCACAAAATCTTGAGGGTTAATCATCATGGAATGGTTTTTGACAGTCATGACTTGTTCAGTACGAAACATATGACTTTACATCTAATTCGTGGAGTGTTGTTGGTGAGCACTAGAGTCTTGGTTCATTCCAGGAGACTGGCTACATGGCACGTCTGTGGATAGAAATGCTTACTGTCTTACTTATACTTATTCTCCAAAGGGGATGAGGACCGCCTTACAGTGTTTTGATTTTACAGCAGAGAGGTTTGGGTGTGTGTCTCTTCCGGGTGGTCCTCTTTCTTATAATGTTTGGCTTTATCAATCACTAGAGAAGAGCAAAATATTTGTATCTTAACTTTTCATAAGGAGGTACATGATATAGATGTATGGATGGCAACTAAGATTAAAGGTACCGGAGACATGTCATGGATGAGTTTCTCTAGTAACTGCTTACACATTGTGGGAGAGAATTATAAACACGTAAAAGTGGACCTTTGTGATGTAGGATCTAAATGCTATTCCTCATGTCAGGTCTATTCTAACTTTGGTTCAAATCCAACAAGGTTCTTTGGGCTAAGCACATGGAAAGCACCAATCACCAGTTTTCATGATATTTGATAAATTTAAAATGTAAGTTTGCTACTCTATAAGTAGTTCCCATACAGTTCTAATTCTATTTCTTCTCCAACTGGAACAATGTTTTTGGTTATCTCTTATTAAATAAGCATGTCTTGTTCTTAAAAATCAACAACAATACCACTGACGAAAATTATGTTTTGTGATAGCTTTGAATGATCTTAAAAACTTGGACACCTTAGCTTTTGTTTCGCATTGAGGTTAGTAACCTTTTCATATGGTTATAGAGTGTTGTGTTGCATTGTAAATTAGTCATGGATACTTTACGGTGTCTTGTCCCATCCACATCCACATCCAAATGCACATTGTTTACAAATCGGCTTATGTAAGACCTAGGGTTCACAGAAGGAATATTTATAATAATTTAACATTTGTCTTTGGTAATAAATGATCATTGTAAAGATATACCTCAATACGCAGAAAGAAGAAAATAAGATTCTTTAATGTGAACACCCAAGACCAGTGACATATAAAGAGAGAGAAAAATTCATCTTTTATACTCCCTCCGTTTTTTTTATTTGACGTTCTAGGATTATGCACGTAGATTAAGAAACACTTAATTTTTTATCAATGTTTCAAAACAAAAACATCATTAATTGTTTACCTAACCACAATTCAACCAATAATAAAATATGAGCTATTATATCATTGGTCATCTAATATTAATTACTAATAAATTTTACATAGAAAATTGGAAAACGTCAATAATTTGGAACAAAAATTTCCTCTAAAACGTCAATTAAAAAAAAACGGAGGGAGTATTTATTTTATTTTAGAAAAAAAATCATCTTTAATTTGGGTTGATAGGGGAAAGGATTTAAGCAATCTGTCAAGGAATATATATTTCCGAAGGTCTCAATATTAGCTTTGTGATTCTTAGTTTTTATGAAATAAATTGTTTGCCGTAAAGAAAAATGCTTTACTACTCAACATTTTGAGGGTAGAAGAAACTACTATACTACAGAGATGAAAGATCCAAGGCCTACGTCGTCTCCTAAGAAGGCTATTGTCTTGTAAACAATCCCAATTTTGATTAAGCGTTTCATCCATTGTGTGGATATGGATCTGTCTTAATTATCCTTGAGAGCCGGATCGATCTACGCATAGACTAATGAAACATTGGACTTAATCTCTAAAAAATTATAGGTTCTTTACATGGGCATAGACCTCCAAATTAATGAAAAAGAATGTATTAAAAATTTTAAAACAAATATTTCAAGCTTGGTAATCTCAGTTCGGCATAGTAATTCCATTCTCCTATCCCCTTTTGATCTTTTAAAATATAACACTTTCAAGATAATTTAGAATCTCAAGAAACTAGAGTTACTTGAGTGACAAGAGAACCCTTTGTACAGTAAATACACGCTCTCGAACTCAAATTATAAATAGCTTAATCCATACACCATGATGATCCACTTCAATGCATTTATCCTCTCCAACTATGTGTATGATGTTGTCTTTACGATGTGAGACTTGCTAAGAAGCAGTCTACTAACGATACAAAGCAAGTCTCTTGGCAATCTTATTGGTTGCTAAGTCGATATACACATCTTTAACTGAGATTGTTGAGGTCTGGAATCCTTGTTCAGGTTGGATCCAAACTCTCTGTAAATCTTCCCTTCAACAAGAACATGTACATGACTTGGCGTGTATTGACTACCATTACCAACTGCAGTCGATGCATATCTTATGAATGGAAATACACACACCCAAACATTTTATTAAATTCGGATTTCAACCTGTTATTTCAAGATTGTCATGTTACCCCCATTTAGTAACTCTATAAAAAGAAACCAAACACATATAGAGAAACTACAAAACCTTTAGCTTAAGTCCAAAAAAAAAGAGGAACCAAACAACATTCTAAAGACCCATCTTCAGGAGAAAGGGGCGGTTGTCATTTCTGCAAATTTCCAGCATCTTTGGTCATTTCTGGAAATAGTTTAGCTCACCTTCTCTATCACCTTCCATAGTGCAGCTTTAGCTTCTTCCAGGGTTTTCAACACCATTTCCTTCCTCAAAGGGCAGCCCTTTGTATGTTGAACTGCCAAAACCAAACACCACAGAAAAACAAAATTGAGAGGCACTGTGTATATCATGAAGGTCTTGAAGATCAACAAGAAACACTGTTTATTTTACCTGAGCACCCTGACGAACCCGTACATCTATCCCTTTGCTATCTATAGAAATCAGAGCAGCGTCGTCTACCTCTTCTGATTCAGAAGAAAGTAGCTCCCTAAGCGGCTTTGAGAAGATGGCATTTAATTCCTACCACAAGTTAAAAAAGTGGAAAAGTAAGAGCCTACTTCATTTTACCAAAGGACAGGGACAAGTTATTGGATCTGAAAAGAAAGCACCTTGAGATTCTGCTCTCCACCATCAACGGCTATCTTATCTGGCTGTAAAGCCTCATACTCTTTGACATCAACCATGCGACCGTGCCAAACCTCCAATGAAATATATATCACTGCCAATATTCACATTTGAGTGTGGAGTTGATAGTAGATTAGGAGGCATGAGTTAAGAACAAAACCTTATGTTCTGCATTCTAAAATAGTGAAAGTTTCCCCATTGCTCTGAAAGCCCGTGCGGGTGCTTTGCAATATATTGCTTATGAGCCCACTCCTACCAAGCCACAACAGAGAGATATTAGGATACATTAATCGCATATACATATGTTTTTAGTACTCAACCCATTAATTGAAAGAAACAAACAATAAACAATTTGTTAGATGCCCACCCTGTTCATTTTCTGATAATGGGTAGACATCACCAAATAATGTTACTCTTGCATTCGATAAGCCACTCCATCCAGGTATCTGCTAGCCAAATCCCCCGTTACAAACAAAAGGACAAAACCTTTTGCTTTGTAGTTTAAACACAATAGCCAATATTACCTGAACAACGAGACTGCATCTAGGTTCAGCCAAGGAGATTTCGTGTGTGGATAGCTAACGGCGAAAACAAAAAATATTGGATCTGCAACCAAAAAGCATAAGTCCATTCCAAGAAACTATCTCAGCCAGCAAACACAAGACAAGTTTAATGTACTAATCCAGCAGTGCCTTCAATACTATCCAAATCAGATACACTTTTTTAGAGTGGGAAGAGTTCAATACTTGTGAATCAATTGTCCACTAGTAAGTCATTAAAATCACATTCTAAAGAACATCTCTGCATACAAAGAAGAGAGAGATTGTGTGACTTACGCCCCATACGATCAGGTGCAAAATCTACCAAAGAGCCAAATGGGTAGCCTTCCCTACGATGGTGCATTTTAGACATCACTGTGCATAGAATGAGCAAACCTAGCCTTGGATCAGTTAAGAAAAAACAAGAACAAAAACAGGTAAGAACTTTCTCATCACAGTAATAAAAGGAACTCTAGAATAATCCTTAAAGGACAAAGCTTTTTACCTGCTCCAACAAGTTCCTTACAGCCAAAGAAGGCCTAGGTAACGCATGAGCTGATGTCGCATTCTGAACTCCACCCAGATTATGGGAGTTCTAAAAAGCCCACCTCGATTTCCCCCACTGTTCCCAGCACCCTGAGGAAGTGCAAGAGATGACTCCACATCTATTACACTATGAGAACTCTCACTCTCAAGCTTTTTCCTTCACACAACAAAAAAAAAAAGAGGCTATTAGCCTATATGTCAAAGCAACCATCTTACACCATTCTAACATTCGATTCAATACAAACTCTGCAATAATATTTACCAATACAAAGAACCCCACAGAAAGATGCATACCCAGACAGAACTGTAATAAAGTATTGAACTTTTCATGATGATACACCTAATAATTTACAAGACAAGAGAACAAGAGTACCCAATACAAAGAATCTCACAGAGGACACAGACAGAGGCATAACCCAGGACAAGACTGTAATAAATTATTGAACTTTTCGATGATACACCTCAGAATTTACAAGACAAGAGAACAAGAGTAAGCCAATACAAAGAATCACACAGACAGAGGCATACCCAGGACGAGAATTGTAATAAATTATAGAACTTTCCACGACAAAACACCTAAGAATCAAGAGAAAAAGAGTACCTGTGATAAAGAGAAGATAATCCCCAGAAAGAAGCCAAACCCATTACTTTCACCGAGATTGTCTTCACCTTCACTTGGTGTCTCGTTGTGTAAGAGAGGCTTGTATACGAAGCCCGTGACTTGCATCCATCTCTGATTCTCAGCTTGGGGATTCGCTTGAGTGGTGAATTACATAGCCAACAGGAAGACTGGGATGAAGCAACGAGTGGCAGGGAAGATTTTGAAGAGATTGCTTTGCCTTCGGGAGATTAGAGATGTATGCTGAAGTAGAAAGAGCTTCCATGGTTAGATTTGAGCTTGAAGAGTGTGGCGATCTTTCAGTGTCGTAGCAGAGATTCGTCAGGCGTCTTTATTGAGAGTAAGCTTATAGGAATTAGGACTTTTCGAGAGTAGGGTTTGATTATATTACAAAATAAAGGGTTTTCTTTTTTATTTTACTTCATCTCTTTGTTGTTGTAAAAGATATGGATTGAAGGAATTACCCAGATTTTTAATCTTTTTTAATAACCTCAGAAAAAGATTTCAGGTTATTACAAACTATTATATGTTGAGGTTAGACATAACTATTTTTGATAAAAAAAACATAACTATTTATTTTTGAGCGATTACTAGTTACTTCTGTTAGGATAAATAGGAAAATAATCAATTTGTTTAACGCCAAATCTCGTATCACACAAAGGATAATGATTATGACTATATTAAATTAGTTTATAAAATCAATTATTGATAACAACAACAGTTTATTGAAAAGTTGTTTTTTATTCTCAGTTAAGAACAAAATTTGAATTTTGGAATTTTATTTATGTAAATCATGGTTAGTTTTCTTTTGTATCATCTGCAACTCAACGTGGAAGTTATTTCCATTACCTCAGACAAGAGATATGAGCTTCAAACTTACACGCACGCTGCTAATTAGGTTGTCTTTTTTTCAAAATTTATTCAACAATTTTTTTCTTTTGCATCAGATGCTTCTGTTTTTAATTCCTATAATAATCCAAATAAAAGAATCTAAAACGGTCAATGTAATTTGATTATCTTCATGTCTGGTCATGTGTCCCAACCCAAGCAACTAAATCCTCTTCCTAAGTACTTTTGGCCAAGCTTTGTACTGATAGTAATCTGATGCGGATAGTCTTATCCACATAAAGACTGTTCTCGTGTTGTGGCTTCTCACCATGACGACGAGAATTTCGTTCCCTCCGGATGTTGTGTAGTGTTGCTTGAAAAGCATAACTGAGTGAAATTTTTTGTTGATTTATTTTTTGCTTTTGAGACAATATCCACAAGATCACTCCAATTAGTTGTGAAATTTTCTTGTAATATTCTTCCCACAAGAGTTTTTCAGATTTTACTGATTAAGAGAAACTAAAGAAAAGATGTTGACAAGTTTACTAAACTCACAATACACAACTTGTATTGATGCTTGTTTTCCATACATTACATTCTATGACATGTTTGTAATCTCTTTCGTAAGGCTACCATCTAATGTATTCTATTATTTTTACCTCTAAGATAAAAAAATTATATAATAGAGATGAGTTTTGTTCAACTGTATTTCTTTAAAATAGAGATCTTCACATTAGAGCAAAATATAGAAAAATACTATTTTTTTCTATAAATAGAGAAAAAAATAACAATTTTTATTTTAGAAGTAAAAATAGAGATGGATTGATCGGGAAATGATGTTTTGGCAAAAACGCACGAAATATATTCATGTAATAAGAAGTGAACATTATAATTTAATGTTGGAAATGGCTCGTTATCCGTGATCAACACGCTATAGTAGTCAGATAAGAGGAAATAATGACTTTGAAAATTAGTGGATCTAAAACTGGACAGTATCACTAGTATTAACTCTACTAAACTATAGATAATATATCCGATAAGCTAAACAGTTTAGCCTAAATCATGCTTAGTTGTGGAGCTCTTAAAGATATTTACATTTTACAAGTATATACATTAATATTGTTACAAAGAATTGCCTAAAATTGAATCAAATGATGCTACAGAAACTAAGTTTTTGTGTTTTCGAATATCTTAATTTCGATAGACATAACACCAATAATTTCGATCCAATACATTATGTTTTTCTATTTTTTTAAGCTCGCTAGAATATTGGACCGAAATCATTACAGTATGGGAACTTGAAGAACAATTTGGAACTTTAATCTCCGCACTAGTAAAGAATTTTCTACTATCATCTTACGCGGTTCAAAACCATTTTAAACGTTTGGAAAGAAGAACCAACACGTTCGATGACTACTACAACTTGTATCACTAACACTACGGGACCCACACGTCACATATTCCTCAAACGTTGTCGTTTTCAGCCCATCCTTCCTCCGAGTCCACGCGCCACCGTCTAAGCTGCAACGTCATTGCACGCGCCAGCCTTTCTTTCGACGGCTCGAATCAGTCCAGCTTGCGACCCCCGGTCACATCTTCCACCTTCTTTAGAACTCGGCCACGTCCTCGTCTTTACCGAGTTCCTAACGCCGAACCAAAACGCCGCCGCTAAAATCACCTTCGTCGGCTTCTCCACGACCAAAGCGAGAGACCCCAACGAAACGACAGCGTTTCTCGAATCTCCGTTTAGTCCTAACTCATCGCACCATTTTACAAAAACACCCTCCGCAACTGCCTTTAACCTCTTTTCCCTCCCACGCCGCTCTGTTCACGACGACACGCGATGTCTTCCCTCGTCGATGACGATATCTCGGAGCTTGAGACACGGTCCAGCGACGAGCAGCAAGAAGATTCGGAAGACGAAAACGATCCAGAGCAGCAGGTTCTTCTCAGAGGCGAAGGGGAAAGAGAGCCGGAGATGAAATCTCCGGTGAGGGAATTTGCAGTCAGGGCAGATGATGCGGCGGACGTGGCGGGAAAACAAGATATTAGAGGCCATGGAACTTAGCGTCGCAAGAGCGGCAGAGGAAAGCGGAGTCTGCGGCGCAGTGGAGATGAGCTTCTGCACCACACAGTTCACAGAGTTTCACCATCTTCTCGTCTGTAATGTTTTTGGTGAGGAGGAGGTAGATGTTTTATTATGTTTTGATGTGCATGGTTCATGCTTTTGATGATATATAAGTGGCTATTATTTATTTCTCACCAAAAATAATAATTTTTTTCTTTTTTTTTTGAGGGAAAGAAATGAATGTTGGTGTGGAGAATTGACATGTGGAGAGGTTTTGAGGGTGGTGATATCTGTGGTTATTGCTTTTAAACCGTTGCACTAGCCGCCGTGTCATTCTGGCGTGACGTGGAGATTTAGTCAACACAACCAAAGTCTTTCGTCACTGATTGCACTTTCTTCTGCGTTATTTCCCTCTTTTAACACTTTACTAGTTTTTGTTTCTTGCGGTCATGCAACACATGTGAAGTTTCCTAATACATACTATAATGTTTGACTAAAAGACTGGAAATAATAAAGAGATTTTTAAACTGAAAAAATCTTTTAGTTGTTTCCTCTGATTAAAAAAAAAAATGAAAAACAAATACTCTTTAATTTTCATATTCTGGGTACAAAACAAAAGGCAAACCTGTTTGTTTTTCTTGCCTCAACTAATATAACAAAGTGTTTATCTTGGAATCATTTTTTTAAATGGTTCCTTGAATAAAGCAACAACAAAGACCACATATTATAGGGGTCTTTGAACAGCTAAATCCCATTAGTCAGTTAAGAAATTTCCATTGAACCACACTCCTATGAATCACAATGCAAGGATTCACAATGTGATCTCTCAAGCGAGCGTGCTTACTTATTTGTCATCCGACCAATCCGCCTCTGGCGTAATCTAATAGTTGGTTTGCGTTGCTGCACGGCCGTGGATTGTCGAGATTCACCTGATCATTCCAGGGAACAATCTTAAGTGGATGAGCTTCTGTGTTGAATACCCACTCGTCCAAGGAAATAACCGTTGTGGGTGAGAAGAGGAGATAGAGATATTTGAGCGTCTCAGCGAGGAAGAAACTTTGCATCTTGTTGTCCTTCACTCCCGTATTAACCTGGATATGGTTGAAAGAACCATCATATTACATACTTACCAATCTAATTCAACAAGGATCTTATTAGGAGCCTAAGGAGAACTTACATCCTTCAAACCAACATATCCAGACTCTATGCGCGAGTTCTTCTCAAACGCTTCAAATATATTCCATCCCCAATTTGATATGTTTTGTTACCAGTCAACCGCCAGAGGTAAAACAGTGATTCCACAGTTTCTGGTCTCAAGATGTTCCACGATGTTCCAACACTCATGTCCTGAATCATCATCATCATGTTTGTGGACTGTAACTAAACAACATGTATAAAAGACAAGCAAAGGACATACACTCCCAGAGTTGAAGAAATAATTCTCCCCAGCTAGTTTGTTGGTGTTGATTCGTAAAAGTTATAACATTGTCCATGCAAGCTGCAGATTAGTGGGAGAAAATAGAAATTAAGGGCTAAGTTCAAACATCATAGAACTATTTGAAAAATCCTATTGATGAAAACTCTATGACCAAAGGTCATTCAGCTATAGCTTTACCTCTTCAGCAAGTGAAAGAAACTTCTTTGCTCAGCAGGAATCATCATACCCAGATGCTCCTAAAGCCACATTCCAGGAGCAAAGCATGCAATT
>CAJHQP010005783.1:0-43115 GCA_905132765.1 Moricandia arvensis | reverse complement strand
GCAATCCATGACCAACAATGGGAGTTATATGGCGATATGAAGACAAACATGTTGTATCTATCTAATAAGATTCCAAATAATTTTTATAAACTTGTTTAATCGTCAAGAACAAGGCTACATATAGAATGGATGGTGACCAGACTGATTGCTAACATGTTCTGTGACTAATGAACACAAGGAGGAGTCGCCAAAATAATTTTCACAAACCGTGGTTGCTCCTTGCACCAACATTTAACTTACGTCGTCCGACTCTGCATGCCTCATCTAGCGCTTCTCGCGATGACTATCTTGCCATATTTGCACAGCTGCACACTATCCTGAATTTAGGATAATAGGATCTAGCGGACAAGGTATGACAATGGAGTTTGACATCAGCAGAAAAGACCAATCCAGATAAAACTGGAGTTAGTAATTAGTGTAAACTAAAAAGCGCTCATTCAGAAGAAGCAACTTTATTGCCACTGCTTATATCTGTAGAGATTATATAGAGCTAAAGAAGAAGAGATTCGCTTGGCGCGATATAGCATCGATCGAAACTCAGCCTCACACATTTTCTGAAGAAAAAAATTCAACGTCGTATTTAAATTCAACATAGAAAATCGTGATTTTTCCCAAGTCAATCACGAAATTGCACAATTAAGACATAACAACGACTCTGACCGAGCACATACTCTCAGAGTTTCAAACCATCTATCGAGAATGAGATAAATTACGAAGAGATATTGTCGACACTCTGGATACAAAAGGCAAACATGTTGAAAAAGCCAGCTCCTGTAAGATTGAAGTTGACTATAGTCAAATGGAGTTCAAAACTAGAGCACCCCAACCCGATTCTCGCAGACTTAATAAGCCAAAGGATAACGAAAGCCAGACGTGGAGAATCATTTGCCATTAACGGAACTAAAAAAGGTATATGAAATATTATGGATAATCATAGGAACGAGTGATATTCAGAGCCGAAGTTATGTCAAAGATAACCTAGTGAAGTTATTACGCAGCACAGGAAGTAAAACAAGCCATAGTCCACTGTCAAATTCGATATATCGAGCAGTCTCACGCGAATAGAGGTTTTGGTGCTGCACTTTCCGCCGAGCTTCTTAGACACAGCAACAGTCACAGGAAATAGATGGAAGATTTCATCATGGGAAAAAGAGAGATGACACAGGTATAGTGTCGCATGAGGAGAGTATTACAGCAGTTGATGATATGGCACGAGAGCAGTCCTGACCCAAGATGGAAAAATCATCAATGTGTCTAAGGAGGACATCATGGAGATTCTTGAGAGAGTCAACATGCATGAATATACTCATCTATGTTTGGCAGAGTATGCAGTAGACATTCGCAGAGCCAGACCAAACACAACAACTTATAGCAACACAAGAAGTGTGACACATGGTACGTGGAATTTACAGAGCCCAGGAGATGATTTACGGATGACTATCACAAGAGGCTTGATGACCTGTACCATCCGTCAACGACAATATTGGCTGGTTAACCACGTGCATGAAGATGAAGCAGAAGATGGACTACAGTCATTAGATCATTCATGAATACACTCGATTAGAGCAGTTAGTCAGCATCAACCGACGACAAGACTTTGCCATCGATCGATAGTCAGCACACAATATTTGGCAGAGGCCAGAGACGTTATTGGAAGACAAGCTGATGAAGTTTACCTTTCTCAATACTGGATGAGGAATAGTATCTACCTAAATTGGATAACATTTCAGAGCCCACAGATGCAAGGCTTAACTGCTGACGGGATTCATTCACACACTCCAGAAAAGGATGAGTACAATGGAGACTGCTCAATAAGGTTGGACAACCAGAGCAACAGAGGACGAGAAGAAGCTGTGAGAGCTTCATCAGTGCACGGTTTCAGACAGACAGAGAGTATGTGGATACCTGCTTTCCACATTGATTCGATAAACCACTTTCTAGTTCAGAAGTCCAATGTTGAGCTTAAGACTATAACCAGCCGATGAGTGGGAGGCAACCCACTGTATAGTAAGTTTTAATTTGTTCTTTTACTATTTAGTTATTAATTACGGTTTTTATTTAATTATTCTTGATTTTCAAGGAATGAGTAGAAAAGTTTTGAAACCACATCGGTCGACATCAACACTTTCACCATCGGTCAACGGCTTGGATGGTCTACCATTAGTCGACACTCAACACTCATTATTGGTCGACACTCTTTAGGAAGTTTTGGTAACTTCATCTTTATCTCTACCTTTTACTTATGATTAGGTTTTCCCTTAACCAAACAGACATGATAACACTAGAGACAATGTCATTTAATTTTGGGGAGGTTTGATAATGATTTTCTTTATTTTGAGCTTTTACTTAGGTTTTTTTGAAACGTTTTATTGTGTCAAGAAGGGGATATGAGAACTTATTTATTGACTAACCACATTATACACCGCTCTTAGACTTGTTGATACAGAGATTACTAGAGATTCCAAGTGGATCATCCTGCCATTACATCGCACTTACTAAGAAAGTTTGAAGGAACCAAAGCTGATCTCCAAACTAATACTGACTATTTTGCTTGCTTTGGGGCTTGGCATACACCGGATCAGATTCCTTCTGCAAGTTTGCAAGGTAAAAGTCTATGTGCTTCTGATTCCTTTCCCTCTCTCTTCAGCATCTAAAAAAAGAGAGAGAGAAAGAAAGAAAAGATTGAATAATTTCCTGGAAGATGCAGAGAGGTGGGTAAATTACCTATGAGCTCATTATTCTAATTTAGAAAGGAATGATCACACATTGTTGGAAGCGAGGGATATGTACATTACTGATAACAAGATGGATTGTATCATCATTATTGTCCATTAAGTTTGAGATTTAAAAATTTTATGAGAGAATGTAGGGAGGAAAGGATCATGAAAAGACTTTATACTACGTATGCAGATTTATAGGAGTTGAGCCCATGTGTCATTTCATCGATATTTCTAAAGTAAGCCTGCACTTTATATTTATGCAAAGAAATGAGATCAGTAGAGGGGTGAGTTAATTAGTACTTGTTGAGTTTCTGACAAAATGGATTTGGTTGTTATACTAGGATATGGCATATAGAGTTCCTCTTGATTAACTTATTTGATGTGGTTTCAATATAGTAGGGGTAATAGTCATACTGATACATTATGAAGCACTTAGGGATCAAATCCACAGAGAGCGAGGTCAAACAATAGATTTATTATAATTCTAATGGTTATGCTAGGCAACCTATGTATAGATGTTTTAATTGTAAATCTATTAGGAATAGGAAATATCTAAATTACTAAGTGTATGCAAATATGGAAAAGTGATAGATCTAGGGTTTCTGGATAGTTAATTATAATGGATATGATGCATGGAATTATTAATATGTGAGATCAATAAATTCTAACTATTCTGACTTCCTCTTGTCCCAACTCACGTATGCGGACAAAGAAGTGTACGTTGATTGACGGTTAAGGCCTGTGTCGATCGACGCTAATCGGACAGGAAGTTCGTTCACTATATTTAATTATACCAGCTCCGCATATATCTAACAACCTAGCTCAATGGAATAAATTCTTGCACATAACCTACTCTTGTAGTTATCCATGTCCTAAGTCTAGGTTTCCAGCCTTAGCTACTCTAGAACAGAAGCATTAAACACAATTCTAAAGATTGATATTACTTCATCTTAGCAATCCTATTTTGGGGCTAAAGTAATCAATAACATTATACTTGTTGAGTTTCTGACAAAATAGATTTGGTTGTTATACTAAGATAGGGCATATAGAGTTCCTCTTAATTAACATTATTTGATGGTGGTTTCATATAGTAGGGATAGTCATACTGATACATTTATGTGAGTCTCAGCTTTTCAAACCTCTTTCACAGACTACCTTTGTTTTGCTTGAGGACAAGCAAAAGGGTTAAGTCTGAGGGAGTTTATAGGACCTGATATTTTACCACTTTTAGGCTAGGATATCAGCCCCTATTTATAGTCTATTATATATGTTTGGAGGTCTGCTTAGAGTATTTTTAGGTCATGCACGTTCTGGAGAATTATGGAGATTATGGAGCTTTCTAGAGCATTTATAAGAGATATTCAGTAAGTTGTTCACATTCAGCTCAGTTATGAGACGAAGTCAAGCATGACCATCGATCTACGGAGCATCCTTGCTATCGATCACAACCACTCGCAGAGTATTGGCCAACTTCAAGCCGCGAAGTCAAGAAAAATTACAAGAATACCTTTGGATGAGTTTTTACCTAGTTTATATGGTTCTAAAACATAGAGAGACGAGAATAGACCCTTTTACTTTTACAGGCTTTAGTAGTTAGGGGAGAAGATCTGAACTCCTTCAGAGATTTGCATTGGAGCCCCATTTATTATTTTATGTATTATATTATTTAGTTCATCATGTTTTCTTTTGATCATGTCTGAGGAATTCACTTATTAGATTTATGGTTATCGCCACCATCCGAGAATTTTTGCCAAGTTTCAAAGGAGGTGGAGTTTTGAATGCCGAGACATGGAGAAAGCGCTGATGCTCCCCCTCTTGGTTACTTTACGTTTTACAAGGCGCACTTATATTTATGTTTATAGTTTCCTATCCCGGAGGTCATAATTCCATTTTTAGACCGCTTCGATTATCGATAAGCTAGCTTTCCCTGATGGCCTACAACATCTTGTTGGACTTTTGTTTCCTGGGCCTACGGGTGAGGGATGGACTTAAGTGTTGACTATCTTGAGGCTTTTCTGTATCTGTAATATACGAGTTTGCCACTCCGGTACTGTCTCAAGCCGAGGAACCATATCTCGGAGGTCAAGCGTTTACGTCTAATTTTCACAGCTGGCATAAACATTACTTCTTCGTGCGTATAGATATCGCCTAAGTTTTGGAAGAATGCATCCCCATTTTCAGGCGTAGATGGGGTCCCAAGGGTATTGGTTGGATACTTTGGTCGTTCCTCTTTTTGCGGATGTCTGACCACTTATCTATTTTCTTTATTTTGTAGTTGTCGATCCTCTTCCCCCGTTTCCTGTGGACGTGCCTACTGTTAGGGATATTCTATGTGGTGGTCCGTTTTACTGGGGTTATTTCTCTCCAAAACGAGTTTGAGTGGTTGAGTATCATCAGGCTCAAGCTTGACCTTACATGGTAGTATATGAAGATTTGGTTCCGGTCATGGATGAATTTGTTCCATATGATATTTTTGCTATGAGGGAGAGGGAAATGTCCCCCAAGAACAAGCAAGTTCCACTGATGAAGGCGATGTTGCATATGAGGGGATGGAACTTTGTACGGACGAGTAGTTCTGACACATACAACCTCGGGATGGAAGCGGTACCATTCAAACCCCGATACCGTCATTTGGAGGTGGATACGACCTTGATGCCAACCTTGCCTCACTCAACGTTCCCTCGGGTCAGCCGCAGCCAACAAAGAGCCTGATAGTTTTCATATTTGGTTTGATTTTGTTTATTGAGTTCACCCTCTAATACTTTAAAGAACTCTCCGCAGGACATGTGAATTATGAGGCTCTTAGGGCGAGCTGTTTATAAGCTTGGACGGCACGGTTTAAGGTCGAGATGACCGAGAAAGAGATTGCCCATTTGAATAGAAAAGATTAGGTAGCTCTCTCTATGAGATGGATCTCGAGCTGGAGCGAGCTTCTAGTCTTCGTTGTGCACGTCGAGCCGGACGGAGGGAGATGGCCTCGATCCTGAACGATCACTCGACTCAGTTTACAGCTGACTTTGGAGAATTTAAGCATGTGCATAAGTCCTTTGGGACTATAACGAATGCCAAGGTTCCGTCGGTTTTTTGTGACACAACATGCTGACGACTACGACTTCATGACTGATAAGACGAAGATGTCAAAGCATTTGGCCAACCACGCCAATACGAAGTTGTTGATCCCTCATCTCAAAGGGAAAATTTGGGAGTACTGGCCGATCCCTATATATTTGACTCGGAGTATGTCGGACCTGCTGCTCCGAGAGAGGATGTTGAGGTGGATCAGGTTCCAGCTCCACTCGGCGTTAGTGATTACTCGATCTCGGGAAACTTTTTTATAGCCCGTGAAGGGTGATTGTACTTGAAGGTAGCATGTTCCCTTTCATGTTATGCTATGTTCATGTAACGTACTTCACCCCTTGGGGCTTTTTTGAATATATTCCCGTTTCGTAGATTTTCTTTTTAACGGACAAAGCGTCAATGAGAATGAAGGAGTGTGAGTGTGTTCCTCATTTCTTTCATTCTAGAAGATCGTGATACTTGTAGTTGTGTTAGGACTGAGATTTTCGAGATGTAGGAGTATTGAGAAGGTTATGAACATCCAAGTATCAACAAAGAGGCAAGTTTTTGTATCTCGTATCAATGATACTATGTCTTTGATAGTTAAGAGTGGAGTTAGGGTAAGACCTAGTTTTATTTTTGTGCCTGGAGTATGCGGGATCGATCCCTCCTTGCTTGACTCATTTACGATTTCAAACTGATTTCCGTTTTGGTATTGAAATCTGCGATGAGTTCTTGGCTTATGTGATTTGCATCAATCGGATTTAAGTATTGATATAGCCTATTTATTACTAGTTTTAGGTCATGTCATAGGCTCTATTTAGGGGTCTATTATGTGTGTCTAGACTATGTTTTAAGGTCTTTACAGGTCCAGATACATTTTGGAGATATATGGAGATACTTGGAGCTTTTGGAATATTTAGAAAGAGAAGAATCCGTAGCTGATCATTGAGAGAGTTGAAGTACAAGACTGTCATCGATCGATGACACTATCTTTGGCGTCGACCTATGTACAAGAACCAAGAATCGGTCGATGTTGCTCACTTGCCATCGATCGATGACCAATTCGCAGACAGCCGATCTCAAGCCCAAGTTAGAGACAAATGACGAAGATACCCTCGACGAGTTTTGACCTAGATTTTAGGGTTCTATATTTATACTTTATGTATTACACACACAAAAAGGTGTGGTGGAGAAGGGTGTTATAGAGATTTTAGTATTCTGATATAGTTTTATAGTTTTAGGGGAGAAGATTCATAACTCCTTAGAGACGATTTGTATTGGAACCCCACTATTTAATTTATGCATTATATTCAGCCTATTGTTCTTACTTTAATTATGTCTGAGTAGTTATCAACTAGATTTAGGGTTGAATGATCGCAATCATGGATTAGCCCAAAAGTAGGATTGCTCGGTTAAAGTTAATATCCATCAATTGAGTTGTGCTTAATGCTTGCATTCTAGAGTAGCTAACTAAGGATCTCGAAAGTAGGACATGGACGACTACGAGAGTAGGTTATGTGCCAAAATAAAATCTATTGAACTAGATTGTTCAGGCGCATGCGAGATCTGGTCTAATTAGCTTGGTGAACATATCAAATCACGTTTAAACTTCCTTCTGAATTCACCATCGATCGACATCCGACCTTAGTCGTCGATCGATGGTCTTTCCTTTTGCTCGCATACGAGAGTTAGAGTTAAAAGGGTCAGAATAGTTAATATTTGAGTTCTAGAATATTTACGTTTCATGCTTTCTATTCCCTTTAGTCCATTAAACTTGAAACCCTGGATCTCGCATATTAACATTTGCATCTAGTTAGTTTAGTAGCATATTTCCATATTTACATTATTAGCATATTTCCATATTGCATCTATACCTTTTAATAAGGAATGTTTCCTTAAACTGATTTATTTCTAACCAATGTATATAATTACCTAGCTTAGTCTTTAAGAAATAAAAATCTATTGTGTGCATTTTCTCTTCGTGGATTCGATCCCTAAGTATTACACATGATCTCTCTTGGCAAGAGTATTGTTTGTGTGTGTTAGGATTAAGGGTTAATTTGATAGTTAATTATTTAGGATATTTATACCATGCTATAACAATAAACACACCATGTCAATTTGGCAACCGTTGCCAAGGAGCATTGATCACCATTAGATTTAATTTCTGTGATTTAGTCTAGGTTTGTTTTACTTTCAAGTTACTGAATTTTTTCTTTTCTTTGTTTTCCCAGGTAACATACAAAAGAGTACTATGAGCAATAAAGGACAAGAACTACTATTCTCAGACCTATAGAATCTCCAATGTACGATCCGCAAAGAAAGATAACAAGCATCAATCGACGACATTCTACCTCAGCGTCGACTCAACACCTTTTTACGGATAGCATCCACCGACATTAGAACTCGAGCATCGACCGACGTTGACCACACCACATCGATCGATGAACACATACACGCATCGATCGATGATAGCAGACGAGCTCAGATGGTTGGCGACTATTGTATTGGTTTCAGAATGAGAATGGAGACTTGTGTGATCTCAACGGTCACCTGCGTAATGGCAGCAGGTCAAAAGATAGACGATCATAGGGCTCTAATCCCTGATATAGAAGCAGAAGCAGACGCTGCAGTAGCTCACCCTTAAGCTAACGCCCAAGCTGCTCAGATGGCTTTGGACACGGCTAGTGAGGGAAATTTCAGCACCATGACCCTGAAGAAGCTACTAGATTGATTGAGAAATTTGGCATCAAGCAGCAGTACCAAGAATACAGATTTTGAGAGAAGAAAATCAGCTCCAGTTATGAGCGAGGAGCATATTGAAGAGGTCAAGCCAAAAATTGGATAGTGTTCAAAATTTTCTCATGAAGTAGGTTACTTTTACAGAAGTAGAAACAATAGAGTCTGGAGATGATGAGATCGAAGAAGAGGATGTGAACTACATTGATGGGAATGGTTTCTAGAGCCAAGGGAATCTAGGTTTTAACAGGAACTCCTATGGGACTGGTCAAAGGAGTAACTTTAATCAGAGTTCACAGCGAAGGCCCTTCAACAACAACATGACTTATCGATCTTCCTACTACCAGAATCCTCCTCCAGAAGCTCAGGAAAGCAAGATTGAAGCAATGGTTGATAGAGTTTTAGAGGGACAATAGAAAATGAATGTGGATACCAAGTTCGAAAACCTCAACACCCATGTGAAGAAATTGGAGAATCAAGTGATGCAAACAAGTGAAACCATTAGGAGGCATGAAAGCTTGATCAAGGAGAAAATAGAGGTTGGACAAAATCACCATGTCAATGCATTGTTTGATGATGATTTCTGGCAGAAAGTTAAAAAGAGAAAAGCTCCAAGAAAGCGATTTGCGCATGGAAAATTCCATGTCACTTGGCACTACTCTTCCGCATCGATCGGCAGCAAGCAGTGAGCATCGATCGACGGTGAATCCTGCAGTATCAGGGCTTGTGTGAATTGACTAACGTCAATCGACACATAACTCAGAACATCGATTGACAGGGCGCTAGAAGCATCGATCGACAGTGCGACCTTAACATCGATGGACAGAGGAGAAACCCAATTCGACTGCCGAACCTTAATGCAAGTCTGATTGTGCGTCCAACTGTAACAATTTTAGAACAGAATACATATACGTCTGAAGCTATGGATCTTGATAGAGAAGATGAGGGACACTCTAAGAGAAGCAAAAGATCGCCAAATATCAACGCAAAGAAGCTAATGAAAAAGAGATGGATAGCTTTGCCAAAAGAGTTTTCAAAATTCCTCTAGATACCTCTTTTGATGAAGCTTATTATACTCACAGATTATGGGTGTTTTTCAGGGAAACAAGGGAGACATATGATGATATAGAGATAATGTTCAATCACCTCAGAGAGAAGATGAAGTAGAGGACTTGTCTGAAAAAGAAAAGTTATCCTGGAAAAGTTTGTGATCCCATGCTTCATCAAGGGAAACGAATATCCCAACACCCTTTGTGATAATGGATCATCAGTGAGCATTATGCCAAGGACTATGGCAGATGATCTGAACCTAAAAGTGGAACCCTCCAATGATTTTTTCACATTAGTTGACTACTCAAGAGTGAACTCATGAGGGATGGTAAAAGATGTTCTGCTGCATTAACAACACCCTAGTCCCAGTAGACTTCCATGTGATGGACATCATGATAGATTGAAACTCTTCACTACTATTTGGGAGAGCATTCATGGACACTGTGGGAGCTATCTGCGATATGAAGTTACAGGTTGTATCTATCCCTAATCGATCAAATATTTTTATGAGGCTATCAAGAATAAGAGAAAAGCTACTCTGATTGAAGTATGTGATGATGCAAAGCTTGTGGCCACATGCTTCTGCGATTATGAGTTCCATGAGGAGTCAGAAGATGGAGCATTGATAGATACCCAACCCATACCATCAGTCGACGAGATTGCAATTCAAAAATCGATCGACGCCCATGCCTCACAATCGATCAACACCCACCATCCAGAACCGATCAACACTTGCCACCCAGATCTCACTTACAACCCATCCTACCTCGCGTACGACGTAGATTACAAAGAAGAAGAAATAATCGAATACCAAGTAATTTCTATGGAAGAGGCTTGTTTTTTTCATGTTTCTCATCAAATTGGGAAGTCTACGTCGATCGATGGTCGCCAGACATCAATTCAGATTCCAAACTAGATGCAGCAGCAGAACGCAAAAGGGAGTATGGTTATCTACAACAATATGAGTTCGGTATTATGAGAGATCCAGACGGTCGCGCAAGAGCTATGGATGGCAGAATTCTATATGTCACGAAGGAAGACGTGGAAATATTCTTGCGATGGCTAATGGAGCTTGAAACCTTTTCGGCCGAAAAGTCTAACTACCGAGCATCAATCGACGGTCACCATACACCATCGATCGACACCCATCAGGCATACTGGTGTGGGTGTTTTTATTTCACTTTCAAGTTAACCCTATTTCCCACTTTTACTCTCTCAAATAAGAGGTTCAGTGTAGTACTTAAGGATCGAATCCACAGAGACTCTAGGATTGCACAATATATTGTTGTTTTTGAATTAAAGCTAGATGAATTATAACAATAACAATAAAAGCGATTTCAAGATTGATTTTGTTTGTGAGGATTAAATTAAGAGATTAGACTTAGGGGAAATTCTTAGGTAAGATTAGATACTACATATTAATAGATTGCTAAGGTTTTATTAAGCATTGTTTTGAACTCAAATCTTAGGGTTTAGCAGATCGCTCTCGCGCATCTCAACTGAGTATCGGTCGATGCCCACTAGGTGGTGTCGATCGATGCTCATTCTAAATAAAGAACATGAATAAATTCTGAATAAATTGCATATAATAAACTGAGTGAAAAGATAAGGACTTCAAGATCTCATATGTAATGATGAAAAGATCTTTTTATCCAATAGATATAGCAATGTGTTCCAACTTTAATTCTCAAACTCTTGTGTAACTTAGAAGACAACTCTTTCTTAGATCTCCTAAGCTTAGGTTAAAACTAAGATATAAAACCATAATAAATAGTCTAAATTTCGGTCATTGACATATCTTGCAAATAATGAAACTTCTGGGTAAAACTTGTAATTTCTCAAGCTTCACCAATCTTATTGTCGATTGACGCACAGTGTGTGACGTCGATCGATGGTCCCTTCATAAATCTGGATCCGACTCTGAGTTTCTGCTGAGCATCCTAAATGCTCCAAAATAGCTCAAAATCTCCAATTGCTTTCAATGAGTATTTGGACCTGCAAATACTCTAAAACAGTACCAAATGCATATAAAAAACTCTAAATATACTTTCTATATTATAGGTAAAATCCATGGTATATCAACTCCCCCAGACTTAACCTTTTGCTTGTCCTCAAACAAACAAAACTTGTGTATGAGGTTTTGAAAAGACGGAGACTCACATAATGTCTAGGTATAATTGTCACCCTACTTTGTTGCCACCACATCCTATCAAGTCAATCACAAAGAAACTTTATATACCCTATCCTAGTATAGCAACCAAATTCATTCTACCAACAACTTAGTGAATAACTAGTCTGAATCGCCCCTCTACTGATTTCATTTCTTTGCATAAAATAAAAGTGTAGGCATTACCTTGGGGGTATCGATCAAAGGACACGTGGATTCTTACCTCTGCAGTTCTGGACAACTAGGTACAAAATCTTCTATGATCCCTTTCTTCCCTCTTCTTCTGAATCTTTTTGAATCTCAAACTTAATGCACAATGATGCTGATACGTCTATCATGCCATCTCATTTTTGATTATTATCTTTTTGAATACAAAGTTATAGGCGAATAGTAGGGATCATCAGTAATGTACATATCCCTCGCTTCCAACAATGTGTGATCGTCCTTCGTGGAAAATAATCTCATTCATTTAATACTTAAATAGATGCTGAAGAGAGAGAGATAGAGTTTGAAACAAGAGGTGCAATGACTTGTACCTACAGACTTGCAGAAGGAATCCGATCCAGTGCAAACCAAGCCCCAAAGCAAGAAAATAATGTCAGGATTAGTATTGGAAATCAGCTTCGGTTACTTCAAACTTTCTAAGCAAGTGTGATATAGCGGCAGGATGATCCACCTTGGTATCTCTAGCAATCTCTGTAAACAATTTTCTAAGAATGGTGCTAAAGTGTGGTTAGTCAATAATAAATCTTGATCATAATCTTCTTTTTGACTCAATAAAAATTTTAGAAAAACTTTTATAATAATAGAACTACAATTCAAAAACAAATGAATAGCATTAGCGAACCTCCCCAAGACTTAAATTACACTGTCCCAGTGTAATATGTCTCGGATTGGTTTAGGAGAAATTAAATCATAAGGAAACAGTGTTAGAGATAGTAGAATGTACCAACTCTGTTAGGAGTATCGATCGATGGCAGTAGGTGAGTGTCGACCAATGGTAAATCATCATCGTCGATCGACGGTGTATTGGTGGTATCGATCGATGGTGGATTCGAACTATCTACTGAGCCTTTCTTTCTAATGTGCCATCGATCAGTGTTGTGCTAACTAACCGAAATCGTGTGTCTACTCTCCATTCTGGTCATCTCTCTTTGGGTTGGCTCTGTTAGACACTCAAACACACGTTAAAAACACCCAAATAGCAATAAATAAATAGTCCAAATCCAAAGGAAACAATAAAATAAAGAAATATAGTATAAAACTGAAAATAAAATGAAATAAGATACGAAAGAGTATCAAAGGGACTCTCCTCGTCTGAGGTATCCATATCATGATGCTCTTGCTGTGGTGCTGCTCCCGGTGGCGATCTGGCTCTGGTCCTGGGACGGCTGAAACACTGGTGCTGAGACATCGTCTCTATTCTGGCCCATATCGCTCTAAGTGTGTCCACTACGACCCGCTGGAAGACACCATGGTTGTGGATGTGGATATCCGGGATCTGAGTGAAAGCTGGGAGAGATGGAGGTGGATGTGCTGGTGTGTCTGCTGCGCTGCTGCGACCGGTTAGGATGGTCTGAGGCCTCCTTTGCGCCATACCCTGAGAGGTTCCATGTGGAGATGCTGCTCTGCTGGTCGGAAGGCGAGGCGCTGGGGATCATCAACGAAGTCAGTCACCTCGTGCGCCCGGAGCTCTATCATCCGAGGGCCCTCATCATCTAAAGGACCAATAGCGTCCCTCCTTCAGCCACTGGGTCCTCGTCAAATGACCCTCATCCATGAACCGCAGATCTCTCTCCATCGAGACTCCCTCGAAGCTAATGCCAAGAAAGCTGAAGATAGGTTTCAAAAGGTTCCTGATCGTCTCCCTCTTCGAGACAGGACCCTTGAAGGGTTTGTCCTTCAAGGTCGCCAGGTTCTCAGCAAATATGGCCCCCAAGTTCACCTGCTGATCCTCACAAGTGGGGGAAAGACCTCGTCGTCGAGCCCAACTAATTCCCTGACGGAATAGTACATCAATGTCAGCTCCTGAACCCTAACCTTGTTGGGTTCCATCTTGCACAACAGAATGTTGGGAAGGACCTTTAGAAATAGCGCAGAGTGGGGTGACGGACGTTCATCTGGGTGGCTGAGCCGGAGTCAAAATGGCTTGTCCCGAGGCCCCAGAAGGTAGGTAGACCAGGGAAAGAAGCGACTGAACAAGCGCTGGTACCGATGTTGAAGCCATAAATCTCACTGAGCTACGGGATGGGGATCCCGTACCGGATGCCTCGGATGAGAAAAGTCAGGGTAGCCTCATGCACCACCTTCACCCTGGGGCTCTTGTAGAGCACATGAGCTGTAGCTATGCACTGTTAGACCAGGTCGGACTGTAGAGAATATGGCTTAGTAGCCATCGTGCCCAGTCCAAGCTCCTGCACCATCTATCTAAAATCCGCGTAGAGCCCCAAATTTTTAAGAGTTTGCTTATCGACGAACTTGGTGGGCTCGATGGTAATGCTTTGCCAAGCGTTGTAGTAGAGGCTGTCAAAATTTTCTCACTCCTCGTATACGGGAAAATGTGTGCATTCCCTCGCTGCTACTGCTTTTCGAGGGTTGGATAATCCTTGAATGTCACAAGTAAGTCCTCCTCCTTTTTTGGCCATGGGTCTCGGCATGGAGGACCCTGTAGTGGAGGCACTGGTGCTACCGGTCTCATATCGGGCTTTTGTTCACCTCTTGTCCATCTGCAATTAAAATGAAAACCAGGAATTAGAATTTATATCAAGACAAAAAGAGCTACCCATCTATCGACGGAACCGCATGGGTATTGATCGACATTACCTTATGGCCATCGTATGACGGCGACTCATTGGCATCGATCGATGGTGCATCGCGGATCAAGGATTCCGAAATTAAAAATAATGAATTCAAATCGTGCAAATCATGTGTATAGACGATAGATAGTCCCTAATCTAGTACTCTATTACCCTAAAACGTCCTAAATTCCGAGCTAATCCACAAAAAGATTCGATTTTCTTCAAAACCCTAAAAATTTCCCTAAACTAAAAGATTTAGAGAGCATACCTTGATGATTGAGTGATTTAATGAACTAAACAGATAGAAAGGGTAATAATCGAGTGATCTAGACTCAAAACCGAGCAAAATTGAGCAAACTTTTGGAGAGGAATCGAGTGTGCACTCATGTGTGTTTTTGGTGGTTTTGGTGGTTTTGGAGAAAAGTGATTTATGAATCTGGGTCGTGTCGAGTTAACCTACTCGACACACGACCGTCGATCGACGGTCCTATAGGGGCGTCGATCAATGGTCTACTCGGTGACTCCATATTCACTTAAGAAATTTGTAAATGCATGTTATATGTATATATATATATTATTAATTAATTGATTATTGCTATTTTCTTCTTTTTGTTTTTATGTTATTATTTAATTATTATTATATTTATTTATTTATTTTTATTATATATATATATATTAAATTAGTGGGTTGCCTCCTCTTTTAGCACTTGTTTAAAGTTGTTAGCTTGACGAAAAAATGGGTTTATCATTCGAGGTTAGGCACCTCTAGACGCATGGTCTTGAGTATGTGGAAATTTCAGCTCTAGCCCAGTAATGTTTCATTCGCTGGCCATTCACCATGAAATCCTCTCCTTTAGGATTAAATAGGACAATTGTCCCGTAAGTTCTAACTTCTTTAATGGTGAAGAGTCTAGACCAACGAGAACGTATCTTTCAGAAAATAGAGTTATCCAAGAGTTGTATAGGAGATCGTTGGTTCGATATGCCGTGAAATAATTGTCTTGTCGTGATAGCCTTTCGTTCTCTCCTTGTACAATTTCGAGTTCTCGTAGGCGCGATATCTGATTTCGTCGAGCTCGTTTAGTTGAATTAAGCTCTTTTATGCTGCGGGTTTAGCATCAAAGTTTATCTTTTTAATGGCCAGCTTTATGCGCTAGTTCTACAGGGAGATGGCAGGCTTTCCATAGATTAGGTGGAATGGGGTAGTTCCTAATGGTAATTTAAATGATGTTCGATATGCATGCGCAATGTGCATCATCTAACTTCAAAAGACCAATCTTTACGGGTTGATCCTCCCGTCTTTTCTAAGATTTCTTCGTCTGACGGTTGGATACTTCTACTTTTCCACTGGTCTGAGGATGCTAGGGTGGTAGCTAATCGATGGTGAACTCCATGTTTCTTTGGTAGTTTTTCGAAACACTTTGCTAATGAAGTGGGTACCTCCATCGCTTATTACAATTAGTAGAACTCCAAATCTGGGAAAGATAATACTCTTAAAGAGTTTAACGACTACGGCAGCATCATTTTCGGGGTTGCTATCGCTTCCACCCATTTAGATTTCATATTCTACAGCGACCAGTATGTATTTATTTCCATGCGAAGAAGGGAAAGGGCCCATGAAATCGATGCCCCAGCAATCAAACACTTCAACTTCAAGTATGAAATTTTGTTCCATTTCATTTCTCTTGCTGATTTTCCTCTTCTTTGGCATGTGTCACATTTCGCTACGTAAAATTGAGCATCACGAAACATAGTTGGCCACCAAAAGCCCTGCTTGTAGGATTTTTGACACTGTCCTTAAAACTAGCAAAATGTTCAGCGTAATCGGATCCGTTACAATGGTATAATATATCTGGAGTTTCGCTTTTGGCAACACATCGTATGTATATACCGTCAAAATAGTGTTTGTAAAGATAAGGTTCATCCCAGTGATATCTCCGGATTTTTCTCAAAATTTTCTTTTGTGATATCCTTTGAATAGTTCAAGTTCTAATTCGGCCGCAAGATGGTTTACTATATCTGCATACCAAGGTCTATTAGTGGTGTTTAGTGCACACACCCCCCGACTCCAACCTCTACCTCCGGGAGAGTCATTATTTGGGATCGAAGGGTTACAACTGATGTTGATATTTATTGGAATGATTATTTCATCGTCCTTTGCAAGTGTATCGTCGATCAACGGTATATAGGTAGCATCGATCGATGCTCTACGGCCATAATTGTTTGACGGGCTTAGCATGGTTTCGATCGATTCCACTTCATGTGTCGAACTAACTCTACCAACAAAAGTTGATTCTGCTAAGTAGTCATTTTCTATGGGTAAGAAAACATCTGTAGGGATGTCATCATCTATTCTTATTCGTGATAAGTGATCTGCGACTCCGTTTCTACTCCTTTCTTATCTTTGACTTCTATGTCGAATTCTTGGAGAAGTAGGATCCATCGTAGAAGTCTCGGCTTAGCGTCCTTTTTATTCATTAAGTATTTTAATGACGTGTGGTCGGTGTGAACTACTACTTCTGAACCGACTAGATAGGAACAATATTTCTCGAAGGCGAATACCACAACCAATAACTCTTTTTCCGTTGTCGCATAATTGCGTTGCGCATCATCTAGAGTTATGCTGGCATAGTATAAAGCATGCAAATATTTCTCTTTCTTTTGTCCAAGTATTGTGCCTACAACGGAATCGCTGGTGTCGCACATGATTTCCTCGACCTCCTCTTTTAACTTGGTTGATTTTAATTACATTGTTTGGTTTTGTCTAAAACACATTCCACCTCCAACAACATGGTAAACCACTGTTGGTCGCAGGGGTATGACTTTATCAGTAACTCTTGTATGTTCCCAACGTACCGACTACCAGAAGTCATTATGATGCGTCTGGGAAGACGGTCAATTCATACGTCAACATAGAGTAGCGGTCCTGATCAATACATTTATTGATGACATGTGCCAAAACATACATAAATAAAAATTTATTTTAAATTTCATATATTAACTAATAAAACTAGACTAATTAATTCATTGACTTCTTATTCGTTAGTCAAACGTTTATATATGATGACATGTCATTAACGGAGACTTACATGTTATAATGGGTGTTGAGCTGTCCAATCGTTTTAAAATAATAATTGTTAAAAAAATTAATTTATCAAAAAAGTTGACATGATTCGAACTCTCGTTGAATCAATATCTCCTCTAGCCCTTAACCAGTGTGGAAAATACAATTTTTATTGTTTGTATTCTCTATTGTATAATTTTAATATTTCTTTTTCTTCTTCATGTCTGTTTTTTAACAAGGGTTCAATGGAGAGGAGCTGTGAGGAAGGGTGAGGATCGGCGATCCAAAGGACTACGAGGCCTTGGTCACGAAGATGGTGAAGACTGATGAGATGCTCTCTTCCCATCATACCAATTCCTACGATTTTGTACATGGTAATCGATGAGTCCACCTTTGCTAAGATTTCTCTCTCCTATCCTTCTCTCTCTCTTGGTTTTGATTCGATTTTTGGTTCATATATGAAATAGTCTTATAAATCTTCTCAAGTCATGGCTTTTGGATCGTTTATGAAATCTGAGAAATCGGTTGTAGTGCCCTTCGATCAGTTTGCAAGAGCTAGGATATCCTCCTTATAACTTTAATTTCGTTTAAATTATTTTGAAAAGAGAAATTAGTTAAAGGCAAAAAAATCATGGAAAGTTACAATATTTACTAAGAAAACAGGGTCAAACCCACCCACCCAGATACTTGTCGGATCTACATGGGTAACCCTAAAATCAAACGCGATTTCTAATCGCATCTCTCCATTTTCATTATAACTCCCGAATCTCGATACCTCCTCTCTATCTCTATCTCTCTCGCGAAACTAGGACAACTAAGAGGAAAAGGAAACGATCTCCTAGCAAACTAACGACAACCATCGGGAGGTAATGTTCTTGACTGTTTGAATTTAGGTTTTCGCGATATTTGAAATCGATTCGGTCTCATTCCGTCGTGTCTCTGTCTCTCGATTTGGTGTGATTCGGTGGTGTATTTTTCTCTATTTGGTCTCATTCCGTCTTGCATTAGCATCGTAGAAGTGAAAATGGCGAGGACACGATGGACAAGAAGAAGAAAAAAACAAAACCACTGAATGATATAACTTCTCCTTTAAAAGAAGTTCCTGAGGCTGGAGATGAGGTTGAGATTCCGAAGTCCGTTGAGGAAGAGAATGAACAGGAGAAAAACGTTGTTGAAGATGAAGAGAACGAGAAGGAGCCAAACCCGATTGAAAATGAAGTAGAAGAAAATGAGGAAAACGCAGTAGAAGAGGAAGAGAGGTCAGAGGAAGAAGATGCGAACTTGGATGAAAATGAAGTAGAAGAGAATGAGGAGAACTCAGGAGAAGAAGAAGAAGAAGAGAATGGAGAAGATAACGAGGAAAACGAAGAGGAAGAAGGAGTTAATGAGGAGAATTCAGGAGAGGAGGAAGAAGAGACAAACTCTGACAATAATCCTCCTGGTGAAGATGTGCAGACCAATGAAGAAGTAAATAGAGAAGAAGGAAGTACCAGTCGAACCTTAAGTGAGGTTAGTATTTGTACTAGTGTCTCGTAGTTTGTCAAAAAATTGGTAGAACTTAGGATAACTGGTTTGTTTGATGTTTGATGGTTTCGGGTAGGAGTAGCTTCAAACTGAGAGGTTGTTATCTTGTAATACTGGTATAACTAAGTATAACTAATTTGCATTGTTTGTTGTTTGTTTGTTTGCAGGATTCCGTCGATGAGGCGATAAAACGGAGGCCATGTACTTCCCACCGTCTGAGTATAGGAAGAAGATCAAGATATCGACAAGGTGTTTTATTGCTGATGTATTGAAAACCTTTAAAGAGTTAAATCCTCCGATGAGCACGGTAGAGAAGAATTGGTTTGAGAATCATCCGCAGTTCAAACACATATTCCACATGCCGGAGCTTGGAAACCACAAGGTTATGGGCATGTGGATGCTCCTTCTCCGAACCGTACGCATTGCAAAGGAAAAGGAGGCATGGTTTGCCGTGAATGGTTGTCCCATCCGCTATGGTATTAGAGAACATGCTTTGATATCTGGATTGAACTGTCGAAACTATCCATTGAACTACAAGGAAAACGGAGGCACGAGGTTTGTGAAGAAATATTTTGGTGGTGGAATACTAAGATATCAAGACGTGAAAGCAAAAGTTCTTGAGGGAATGGAACCTTCTCGTGATAGGTTGAGGCTGTTGGTCTTGTATTTCCTATCAAGTATTATTGTTGGGCAGACAAAGACCGGTAATGATGCCCCTTCCGTGGAGCCATTCTTGCTGAGAGCAGTTGATGATCTCAACTTATGCAAAACATTCCCTTGGGGTAGATTGTCCTTTGATAACATGTTGAGACAAATTTCACACACTATGAGTCATTTTGAAGGGGAGGTGAAAGAAGGTGTGATATGGCCAATTCCAGGTTTTTGTATCCCAATGGAGGTAATTTTTTAAGTAATATATGACTCGTACGCTTGTAATGTTGACTTTGTGATATTGACACTTCTCGGGTTTTTTTACATGTGTAGCTCCTAGCATTTGAGGCCATTACGAAATTGGGGGAGAAATTTCGAGAGTCTATTGAAGACGTAGACCCAACATGTCCAAGGATGTGCCGATCAAAGTTCAAGAGAAGTGAAATGAAGGGATTTCCCCTATCGAAAATAAATAAAGAACTTAGTAATACTAAGGTTAGTTGTTCCTTGTATCTGAATATTATACACTCCATGTTATGGTAATTTTAATAAGGCGTTGAAACTGTAGGACATTGAGAACATCTTGTCTGTTTCCGATGAGGAACAAACTCTACTAGATGGGATAACAGAACCAGAGGACATCAGAGATAAGGATGACGTGATTGTCGAGAGCTGGATGAAGAGGCTTGCTAGTGGATATGCAGTAAGGTTTGAAGATATGTTAGAGGCGGATGTGGCTGCCCGAGAAACCCCTCTCCCTGAGAATGGTGGAAACCAGACAGGAGCCACCAATGAAGCAGCATAGACCACAGTGAAGTTAAATGAACTGGTAGAAGTCTTTAACAGCTTCAAAGAAGATATGGGAGAGCAGATGAAGAGGATTGAGGAAAAGGTTGATGAGTTTGACTTAAGACTTGCTTCCTCAGAAGCTTATGTTCAGGAGCAGTTAGCTGCTATGAATGTGGATGTGGAGGAAGAGGAAAGGGGTGTTAAAAGGAAGAGGCAAACGAAGACGAAGACCTCAAAGAGGTCAAAGAAAAACAAGTGATATGTTGCTTTTGGTGTGTACTAAAACTTATGTTGCTTTTTGTTTTTTCTAAAACTTATGTTGCTTTGGGTTTGTTCTAACAACTTATGTTGCTTTTTGTTTCTTCTTAAACTTATGTGGTTTTTTTTCTCTTTGTTGTCTTTCTTTGTTGAGCCTAGAATAACTAAGGAAAACTAGTAAAACTTGGAAAACAAGCACAAATTTCATCCAAACATATGTCTTAACACAACATGACACAGAGACATAAGTCTTAACAAATAAAAACTTCAATTAACCGAAAATCAAAGACAACCCGCAAAGTTCTAACAACAAAGGGGAACAAGCTTCTTGAGCCTAGCAATCTCATCCACGGGGAATAAGCTTCTTTAGCTGAGCAATCTCTGCAGCCATCTCGTCCACCTCCTTTCTTAAGCGACGAACCTCTTCCTGAACTCCGATAACCCAAGGTTGACGGAAGTGGAGCCCATCATCCTGCGGGTTTGACATAGTTTCACTCAGTTTCCCACATATGTTTCTCGATCTTTAATTTTAAACAATGAAGAGAAAAAGAAAAGAAAAATTACCTTAAACGAGCTGCAAGTGAAATACATTTTTCCAGGGCAGAAATCCTTATCTTTTGGATTAGTAGATACCTCGTCGACGATTCGTCCCCCACATGGGCAACCCGTTGGAACTCCATACTGAGCGTCAGCAATGTACCCAAGCATGTCGTAGTGTTTCTTCATTTTCTTCATCTCCCTCCTTTCATGTTTCTCCACCCATGGATCCATTTCGGAATTGAGAGGTTTTGAGGAGAGAGAATGATGATAGAGAAAGTTGAGAGATGAGAGATATGTGGAGTGAATGACAAGAGATGAGAGTGGGAATCAACTTTTTCCCTCGAAAATCCCGCATTGACTCATGAATTATTAGTAAGCCCGCCAAAATTCTAACTATTTAGAAAAGCCCGCCAAAAATCTACAAGTAGTTGTCCGTAAGATAGTAGTTGTACACAAATTACAAATAGTTGTACTTCCGGTGCTTTTCAGTTATTTTAGTATTACAGATAATTATATTTTGTTTTCTTAGTTGTACAATGAAGTATAAGATTTTAAAATAAGATAATTGGTGTTTTACGTAATAAAAGTGTCTATATAAGTTGTACAACGAAATATAATCTTCAGTAGTCACATATTTAACAAAGTGACTATAAAAGTGTATGTTGTGTGTTGGGTTGTTCTTTTGATTGTAGAGTATAACATTTTTCTTATTCGGTGAATATACCATTTTTCTTATGTGTCTAATAAAGAGTAGATTTCGTATTAAGATGTTACATTGTAAAATTCAAACATTTCGATTTCCAAACTCAATTCAAAATTAATACTAGTATTACACAAACAAAACACAGTTCTCCATAGTTGTACAAAAACATAGTTCTCCATAGTTTTACAAAAAACAGAGTAAAATTCAAACATTTCGATTTCCAAACAACAACCATTGTAGGCTTTGTCTTGGACGCCTTTTATTTTGCGTCCTTGGCCGACGTTCCCCAGCTGATGGAAACCTTTTCACTTTCTTTCTTCCCCTCTTTTCGACGCGCTTGGGAGCCATGATCTTCATTTCTTTGATGTAATCGGGGACATCCCATTGACTCCTATCCGGAACCACATAAATAGACCTGTAATATGCCAATGCCCACAGCTCTGTCCAATAGTATTTAGAGATCAAATCTTCTAACTCGAAAACAGAACCACTCTCATGTTTAGAGTAGAAAATGTAAGCCGCTATTCCGTGAACACAAGGATACTGTTCTATGTCAAAGAACCTGCAACTGCAACTTTTTGCAAGTAAATTCACCAAATACGGCTTCCCATCAGTACCGACGACACTGTATTCAAGGTTGAAAGAGTTTATCTCCGACACAATTAATTTTTTTGCTTCCGTCCATGCGTCATGCACAAAGTTCTCCACTAGAGGAACTAGTTTCCGCTCACTGGATCCTCTAACGGTTTCTTTCCTATGTTCATTAAACCAGTCAGCAGTTTTTTTAATGATCGTATCCAGCAAAGGTATTAAAGAGTATTTCCTCGCTTCCTTGAAGACGTTGTTCATCGACTCCACAACGTTGCTTGTGTCGATGTTGTATCTATTTCCCGGAAACCAGCACCTTGCCCACTTTTCTTTCTCACTACTTTCCTCCAGATAATTCGCAGCAGATGGATATCGAGTCTTGAAAGCAGAATATGCAGCATCGAATTCAGGCACTGTGTAAATTCGAGCCATTTCCATAAATTTCCATTCAACAGTGTCTTTGTTGACGTTACGTGCATGACCTTTCACATTTTGAGCCAAATGCCAGATACAATGCGCATGATGAGCCATCGGAAATACATTAGCTATGGCATTGATGAGGCTTCCATTTCTGTCACTCATAAACACCAACTCTGATGAATCTGGCACAACAGTTTTGAACATCTCAAAAAACCAACTCCAACTGTCCTTATTCTCACCATCTAGCACACCAAAGGCTAAAGGATAGTGGTGCCGATTAGGATCCTGGGCCGTTGCAAAAACAAGTACACCACCATATCCATTTTTCAGAAAAGTAGCATCCACAGTTACAACTTTCCTCATCACTTTAAAACCTTCTATGCTAGCTCCCAAAGCAATAAACAAGTACTTGAATCTGTCGAGTCATCCAATTTCACACTTGTTATTGTCTTATGATTGATCTTCTCTAACATGTACAAATAAGAATACAACATCTGATAACTTTCTTCCGGAGTCCCACGCAAAATGCTCACAGCTTCGTTTTACCTCTCAAAGCAGTGGAGTATGATATATTGACACCCAGTTTTGTCCACACAAGATCTTTGATACTTCTAGGAGTAGGGGTTTCCATTTGGCATGGATAATCATCATGCAATAGAGATGCAACTAGTTGTGGCGTGCCTTTCCTCTTTGAGTTGCAATTACTCTGACTGCCATGAGAGCATGTATGCATCTTGTTGTACGTTCTAATAGAGAACATTTCAGATTTTTTAATCTTCGCAGCCCGTAGTCCCCATTTACACCCTTCCTTAGGACATTTTAGCACTAATCGCTCCTTATCCGATTTGACCACATTAAACCCAAAAGTTTTCTTACATGCACCTCTATCCACCACTTCTTGCACTGCCTTTTTACTAACAAACTCTTGCTGTATTTTCAAACCCAGACCGTCTTCCCATTCTTCCATAAATTGAATCGGTTCCGCAACAGGTGGAACATCTACATATCTATCACGCATTTCTGTCTCTTGCCTACCATTATCCACATTGCCATCATCATTTTCATCCACATTGCCATCAACATTTTCATCGACATTTACTTCTTCATCAGCTTTTTCCAACATCTCCTCAATCGCCACAATTCCCCCCTCGGGTTGTTTATCAACTTGATTGTTGCCACCATATAAAGTTATGGCTTTATCTCCGATTACATCATCATTCGAATGCCACACCTCATAGTTCATACCTAGAGAACTTCGTTTTCCCGCTCTTGAAAGTTGCTCTTGGAGTTCTGATCTTTTGATGACCTCCACAAACAAAATGCACCTACGGTTCTCTTTATCAACGGAAAATAGATAACCACAAAGGTCCTCATCATCAGAAATGGAAAATTTTTCCTCAGACCCAACCAGCAGTGGAATGTAACTCAAATTCAACTTCACATTATTCTCATCTAACCCGAGCTTTTTGCATATTCGTGCTTCGACCATTGAAAGATTTATCTCCTCTGTATCCTTCTTCAACACTAAACAATACATGTGACCTTCGCATTTGAAGTGTATGATGACGTTGTTGCTCATTGGATCCTGCCAAAACCATTGAATACCATCCATTATACAAAGAAAAACCATCCCTACAAAATTAATTCGTAACCGGAAACTGTTGAAGTTATACCAGTTTTACTAGTTCTACAACAATTATCAGTAATACTAGTTTTGCTATTTCTCATGTCGTACATATTTTGATTTTGAAATCTACATTCAATGCACTACGAATCAAACAATGCAACCATTCTCCTACTCAATTCAAGTCATAATGGACTCGAAGACCAAGCTGAAACATCTAAATCCATTCAAATCTGGTTTCTCAGCTCATTCAAGCTGCAACATCTAAAACATACCCGTTTTCAACCCCGGAAGACGGAGGACTGAGCCGGAAGACGACAAAGGACCGACCGGAAGACGACGGAGGATCGAGCCGGAGTAGCAGCTTCCGAATGGGAGAGAAGAAGAGCACTGCGAGTCGCAAAAGACCCGAACGGGCTGATTCCAAACGCAATTTTTGACTCTTTTTTAATTTTTTAAATAACTGAGGATAATAATATAATTACAATTGTTTAATGAATATGAGGGGTATGAAGATTTGTGAAGGATATAAGGGATTTAAAGTTTTGGTGGAAGGGTATAAGAGATGATGTCTCATGAAATCTCTCCGTCACAACTTTCCGATCACTAATGAAATCTCCCCTTGCTTCCTTTGATACACCCTTTCTCATCCCCGGCCTCCACATCTACCACATCGGACTGAATCCAATATATCTTTTGAAGTTTAGGATGTGGTTGGGATTTAGCAATGCTATGGAATTGCATTCCTACAAAAGTTAATGTTAAGACTTCGTTAAAAGACAAAGGGGAAGAAGAAAACGAAATCTAAAAATTAAATATGTAGTAGGTATAACTCTTAGAGCATAGAGAATACGAATAATAAATTGTTTTCGTCTCAGTGGTTAAGCCTCAGAAGAATTAATGATTTATGAGGGTTTGAATTCCCCCCCCCCCCCCCATCGATTGTAATACGTAAATCTCCGTTAATGACATGTCATCACCATAAATGTTTGACTAACGAATAAGAGATCAATGAATGAATTAGCCTAATTTTATTAGTTCATATATGAAATTTAAAATAAATTTGTGTTTATGTATATTTTAGCACATGTAATCACTATATGTATTAATCGGGACCGCGAGTTTATGTTGACATATGGATTGAACCGTGATGTGTCCTTTTAGTGTGTGATTCTAGATAGTAGATATTTTATTGTGAACTTAGTCCATGGGTTTTCAACTTTTTATATTTGTGTCCCGACAGTTTCGAATAACTGATTGCCTTCTTATGCATAAAAATGGAATCGCTCTTCACTAGTGTTCTGATAATTGGTATAAGCAATATCTAAGTGTCCGCTTAAATAATAATTCTCTATCCGCCTAACAATTTTTAGAACATTGCTCATCACACTTCTTTCACCCACCCCTTTAGTTCCTTTAGCGAGCCTATTCCCTAGCTATCTGGCTGCAATTTCATAATCCATCTAATCTTCTTCTTTTTATCATTTTATTCGATTTTGACGGTTTCTCCCATGTCCCCCATGTCATGTGACAAGGGCATGCATCCTCTCACGATGCTCTATGTCTTCTTTGGAGGGCACACCATATCCAGTTGGGGGGCACTTCTTCAGTCCCCTCCAATTCCTTTGCTGTGAGAAACAAGTCTTATCCTCTAGCGTGCAAATGTGCCGCTGGTTTTGGTTCTTGCTTGCTTCATTCAAGACAAGGTCATCAATCTCGTTCAGTGCAAGTTTCCCGTTGCCCTGACGTCTCCGGTGAAGAGGATGACCAATCTAATCCTATAAATTCCCTGTGAAGTACCATAATAAGACACGATCGGGAGACTTGCAAACAATTGAGAGATAAAATTATGATTATGCAACAGCTTATCAAGTGAAACATTACAATAACAAATCCTACCAACAGAGAAATTATTCTATGCCGCCTTATGTTATAACTTTCTCAAATTGTAACAATTCAATAGAACAAAACCGCCACAAACCCAAAACTATAATTATAACCAAAGAAAAAAAAACAGAGTATTAAATCATTCGTCACCATCCTCCTCATGTCCCCCAATTAGCACCCCAAATCATCCAAGTAGCTCTGTAAATCTTTTAAACCCTCAGCTGAGAAGCTTCGTTGAACCCTCAACCTCGGTGCAACCAAGTTCGGTGGCGGTTGTGGCTGAAGGCACACAACCACCGCTGTCACATTATCCCCACTCTTCCTCTTCAAAGCTTCTTCAACCAACTCTTTACTACACATAACCGGGTCATTGTGCTCTTGCAGTCTCCTTCTAGCAAAATCAACAGCGTTCTGGCTCATGAACACATCCCAAACCCCATCGCAACCCATTATGAGGAACTCGTCCTCTTCTGTCAGATTCGTTGTCATAAGCTCAGGATCTGCAATGAGAGGTCCACCGTTAGAACCGTCTTTCTTCTTCTTCATGCCTTCCATATGAAAATCCCCGAGGGCACGAGCAACATTAAGTAGCCCGTTTAGATAGCCATCGTATATGTATCCACCCGATGCTTCAATGCGTCTTCTCTCTTTACAGCTCATGGGTTTGTGGTCCTTTGACATTTCAATGGCTTTTCCCTGACGAGACAAAACTGCTCTACAATCTCCAGCGTTTGCCACCACCAGTGACCTGTAACAAAGTAGATTATATCGGTTTCACACAGGGAGAAACAAGAAGACTATGAATCTAACACAAAACTAGAAGAGCTTTTACTTGTACTCGAGCATTGATACACAAACTTCAACAAAAGGAAGTAATATAAGGCTTAGACAATAACTATAGTATAGCGAAGCAATACGGCCAGAGAGTAACATCTACAAGCGACTCAGATCAGGGAGTGTTCTCAAGGATGAGATTATGCATACAATCTTTCCCCAATCTTCTTACTACTATTAAAGACAATGTTTAGAATAACAATTTTCCCCAAAGGAGGATCATACAACTGGTTGGCCAACAATAAAGAGAACTTGTTGCATATTGGTAGCCTACCAATGCAGTCTTAGAGCTAGTAGTCATCTAGAGTTATTGAGTTAAGTATTAAAGAAGCAGTAGATAATGAGAGTTGAATGAACAAACCTCCCAGTAAGAATAGCAGCCAAAGCAGTAGTTCCTGAAGAAAGGCTCCCATCCAATGCACAAGCCTCTGAGAAGGCAGTGTCTGTTTGAAGAAACGCTGAAGAAATCACCTTATTAATTTCACCAGGAAACTCTTGATCCTCAACGATGTACCTTGGTATATGTTGACAGGCAAATTCAGCAGCATGTTTCCCACCATGTCCATCAAATACCTAATATAAAAAAGGTAAGAGATCCCATAAAACGCTACCAAGAACGCATTAAATGTACAGATCAAACAAACCCCGTAAAAGGCAGTTGGTCCATCCTCAGAATCCTTGAGACCATAACTATCCATGAGATTATCGAGGCATAAGTAAGCATCTTCCATGCTCGACCTGGAGCCAATATCAGACCAAGCTCCAGAACGCATAACAGGAACAAACTCATTCTTGTCTAAAACAAACTCTTCCTCCACAGATAAAGCTGACACCTTTGTCTTCACCTGCCAAAATTTAACAGTCAGAAACCTCACAAAGAACAAAAAACAAAGCTTCAATTAGGACAGCAAACACTTTAATGTCGCATTTAAGAACATCTACTATAAAGTAAAAAAAAAAAACTTTAAATTATACAAAACCCAAGATTGGAAGAAAGGAATCTTACGAGAGATGGGTGTCGAACCAGCGACTTGGGCGCCAAAAGGCGTTCGCCGTCAAAGGCCTGCCTGTATAAGGCGGCGGCAGAAGAAGAAGAGGAAGAAGAGAAGGAGAGAGGATTCGGCGGTTTACCGCCGTAACTCGAACTCCCATTCTCCGGATCAGAGATTCCTTTAGATTCTTCCATTGTAAAACATCATTGCAATCAAAATTAGCTAACTTGTGCTAGCGACTCTTATAATCGAATCTGACTAAAAGGAGAATGCAGGTAGATAAAAGATTCGTAATCAATGGTTCCAAATACTGTTACAAAATCACGGGAATCTAGGGTTTACAAAATTAGGGTTTCGTGGCTGAAATTAGAGCACGAATTTGAGAGAGAGAGAGAGAAAAACTGTTCGCCGGCGGCGGAGGCGAGATAGACGAGCCCAACAGTTATTTAAGAATGAAACGAAATACGACAGCGTTTTAACTTTGTCGAGATTTTTTTTTTAATATTTCCGTTTTTCTTTTGACCGTTTTTGCAGAAAATTAAAAAGAATCAGTCTAATGGTGGTAGTTGTTTTGGAAATAAATATTCGAACATTTCGCTACTGGAACTTTTTTGTGTTGATTTTTTTTTTCTTTAATGAAAATGATGGTTTATCTTTTAATTAATTAAATGGACCGACAATAAGTGTGTTGACGTGGGCGCATGTGATGACACATGCTACTGGGCTTTCATTATCAAAATCTATACTTTCACAACGCGTGATACGTGTACGTGTATTTTTTATATCGTATTTTATTTAGAGTTAGCAAAGATTTTCACGACTTTGCTTTATTTTTTGTCTTTGTATGGACCAAACTTTTCCAATACTTTTGGGTGCAGCCGTTCACACCATTCTTTCCTACAGTTAATTATTAATTTTCCGACAATATTTATCAGACTGTATCATAATTACAAATAAAATTACAGTGTAACACAAACTATTACACAATTTATTGATAACAAATGCTCTCTACATTAAATAATAGATGTGGTTAAAGATTTTTACATATAAATTTTTAATACATTATTTTTTAATAATGAACTAAAAATAAAAAATTGAAAATTTGTTTAATAATTTCTTGAAAATATAAAAGAAGACTTATAATGATATTTCTAAAGTAAGACTTTCTTACTTGTCCTTTTTACAATAAAAAAATTACATAGATACTTTTAGAGAATAAAAAATATTTTGTTTTCTATTAATTACATTTGTATTTAATCATTTATTAATAATATAAAAATTTATGTTATTAATATAAAAGTAATATTTAAATAATAATAGTTAAAATAAATATTTATCAATTGGTCATGATTCTATTTTAATAGAATAGATATTTCTCAGTATCATAAAAATATTTTAGAATTTTTTTTATCTTTTTTTAGTTATTTCCAAATAACATATATATTAAAAAAACTATTAAAATAAAATTTATTATTTTAAAACCGTAAATATATATTATACCTTCATAAAACTAAAATTTTAGAAAAAAATAATATATTTCACTTAAAACGTAATCTTAGATAACATGATATATATATGTATGTTAAGTAATAAAATTATTTTATTTACATCAAATTATTGTTTCATATAATTAAAAAATTATCAATAATATAAAACAAAATATCTTTAGTGAGCTAAAAATATTTTAGAATTAATACTACAGAGATTTTATTTATATTAATTTTTGTTAAATATGATTTACACTTTCTTTATATTTTTATCAAATTACATAGATAAAATATCTAGAATTTTCAAAATTAAATTAATATTTTACTTATATCGTATGCTTTCTCAAAATAATTCACAAAACTTTTGGTTATTTATTTAAATTTTATAAAGTAACTTAATACTTTTCTTATATAACATAACTTCTAAAAATAGTTAATTTTGGTATTTATTTAAATTTTTGATAATATTATTTTCAAAAAATAATTAAGCAAACTAATAGAATTAGAAAAAGAAGCTAAATATTTTCTACTACAATTTTATTTTGATCAAATAATTGCAAAAATATGTTAGTTGATAAGTTCTTTCCTATAAGTTCACTTTAAATCCTATGGCGCTAACTATATAGATACATTTAATGAATTAAAATATTATATCTAATTATTATAAATTAGTTTTTCAAAAATTTTGTTTGTTTTTATATTATTTTCAAATAACGTATATAATAAAAATTAAATATTTCTTGAAATTACTAATTATAAATTTAATCAAGAAAATATATATTACACATAATATGAATTTGTTAAAATAAAAATAAAAGTTTACAAAAAATAAATTTTGAATTAAAATTATATATATGCTTTAAAATATTCTAAAGTACCATAATATATATAATATTTTTTTTTTCAAAAATTTCATTGATATAGAAAAGTATAAATAGAGTTATATAATTGTATACAACGAAATGAAATGCACTTTATTACATAAGAAAATATATGTGACATATATTATATACATATATATATATATATATGTATATAAACTGATAAATTTTATATATACTATATTTAGAAGTCTAAAACAACAACCAAACCAAATTAAAATAATAAAAGTAATCAAACTTTTATTAGTTAAGAACAAAAAAAATGTTAGGTTGAATTTAGAGGAATATATGTTATACAACATAATCTAATAATAACCAAACCAACTTGATATTATATATCCAAAATTATGTCAATTAATTAAAATAATATAGTATTAATTATAACAAATCATATATACAAATTACAATATAGTTAAAATTGCAAATAAAATATTAACTAATTGTTATAAATATTTTTTTGCTAATATTTATATTCATGTATGAATACGGAAGAATCACCTAATAAAATTTAAAAACTAAAATGATATTGAATATTAAATGGAAGGACAAAGATTTATATTTTGGTTAAAAAATTTTGTTTTGAATAACAGGAGGTTTGGACCCAAAACCACATAGTGTAATATTAGTTTTTTCCAAGTTGTTACTCAAACTATAATCTTTGACACAATGACAAGGATTTTTTTCAATTGTACTAAAGACATTTGGTCAAAAAATTATTCACTAATAAATATATATATATATGTATATATAATATTTGCAGATATTTTTTGTTTCAATATGATTTATATTGATTTTTGTTTTATTTTACAAACTTCATTCATGCCACTTATGTTTTATGTGTCTTAACTAAAACTCACGTAAAATTATAAATTTTATTTTTAGACAACCACCTCAAAATAGGGTTGGATTTGTTGATCTGAAGACTCCATCCCTGTTATAAAGCTGTCGAACAAAAGCGTTAAGAGAAAATGGTGTTCACATAATGAAATGATTCAGGAGGATGCACATAAAATGAGGGCTGGGTATTTAAAGTTGTTCGGCTTCAAATAGAAGAGCAAATGGTCGGACGAGATTTTTTTTTTACTGTCAAACCTTCTTCTGCGATAATTTTAATCAATGTTCTAAATATTGGTTTAGACGCTGTATAATCAATAAATTAGATATGCTCTTAATGATTTTTAGACCAAGTTTTTAAAAGTTCATTCTTGACGTTCAAAAAGTCGAACTGACACCAGCCTAAAAAATAATCCTTTACAAAACGCTTAATCACCATCTAAAATTTTTTAAAATATTGATTTTAATTGTATCAAAGAAGTGCACGAAACATTTATTTGAAAAGAAGTTTTAATTTCCTAAATTATTAAAATATTTAATAACTTAAATGGAATAAATAAGTTGAGTTATGACTAAGCGTTGAATGTCTCATGAGCAGTTAGAACGCTTATGTAACACTATTAATGGGCCTTCCATGCTCGTTCACTTGACCTGTGAGTTCCATTTTCTATGATGGGTGGTACGTTAATTTTTCTAAGACTCTAAAGTATTTTTCACTAACCATACAATCACCACATAATTTTTTTCCGTGTTTTGGTCTCGGTCGCACAATATCGCAAATCACTTTTCGATAGGTCACCCATCTTTTTACTACTTTAGCTCATACATGTTTGACTCTGAATTCTTTTTGGATATGGACTCGAAAAGATTAACGAATATGGTGATATAGATAGTCAATCAGTTCTTTTAAACTTTTTCTATATACTATAAACTGGGATGTTACTAGACCAAAGGACGATAAACCAATTAAAAACGACTAGACCCCCAAAAATACAAAACAATTTAAGGGATGATTAACTATCGCGCAGTATACGATCAAGTAAGTGAGACCAACGATGCATAGTCATAAGGAAGAAAAGTAATATCTACATATATCAGTTAAGTAATGTACTATATAGGATGAGATAAAAATTAATAGAGATATGAGGTTTGCTTCTTTTGATAGTTTCCCATTATGAGACTAATCATGTTCATTAATACTCAACTTCTTTTCAGTTACACATAGAGACGGAAAAAAATCAGCTCCAAAACGTCAGGAAGGGAAATTTCTAAAGTGATTAGGGTTTTGGAAAGGTTTCAGCCACAAAGAAGATTCTATGGTCCATGGTAGCGCAAAAAGAAACATGATTTCGCTGCTAAGAGGAAGTAATACAAGAGAGGTGGACGCATTAAGCTAAGAACCAAAATTAGATTAAAGCATAAAAATCAATCTTTTTCTCTATCAAAACACTCAATTTCATACGTCATGATCGATGAAAATAGTATCATCCAAATTATGGATGATCTGATTTAGAATTTAAAACCACTATAAAAGAATTTTCTCTAAGGAAGATTCCTAGCACATGCTTCACATATAGCAAAAATACATGTAATCGTCAACAAGATATGGGGTCTTAGGGATAAATCAATTGAAATTTATGTTTATGTGGTGAATGAGAATACAGTCAAATTAATGATAAATTATCAGAACATATTGTAAGCTTAAGAATTTGGAGTTTGATAGATTATTGTAGTGGTGGAGCTTTGATTCGTGTACGTGTGTTACACATGGAGAATGATGTATGACACACACTTCAAAGAATAAAAAAGAAATATTAAGATGTGATGATGTGAAATATTTTTATATGTTTGGTTGACGAAATATGCTTTAAAATAAACATTATTAAATCACAAATTGGAAGATTTGGTGATGCTAATATATATGAAATAATATATTAGATAATAGGAAAAGATTATTTGATATATACCTTGTTTTTACTAGAATTAGGTCAGAGTAACACAAAGAGGTTGGTTCACGCAAGCTGGATGTATTAGAAATCGATCTTTGTCGAGTCATGTTATTCAGATCAAGCAAGTTTGTAAGAGATTGTGTAAAGGATTTCTAATAAAATAGATATGTGTTCTTAGAATTACTTTGTGCCTCGTGTTTTTGTTGAATCTCGATTCTACAATTGGTATCGGAGCGGTACACCTAAACGAAGGAGGGTTCTTCGAACCAAGGTGAGATCCTGAGAAGAGAATATGGTGATTTTGGCACAAAATATGTTGCTACTCAGTGATGTGATTTATGGGTATTGGAATGTGAGAATAAGAGCAAACTTATGTGGAACTGACGAAGATATCTGGACATTTGTTCAATATGGATGGGAAGAACTGTGTGTGATGCTAGAAGATGGTTTGAAGACACCTAAACCAAAGACAATATGGATTACAATAGAGAAAAAAATTTCAAAGGTGAGTGCAAAATCATTGGATACAATCTTCAGTTCTGTAGATGGTAAACAATTTGAGCTACTACAAGGATGTGAATCAGCTAAAGAGGCTTGTGATATACTACAAAACACCTATGAGGATACTACAAATGTTAGGAGGATAAGATTGAACTTGCTTCATCGCAGTTTTAAGACATAAGAATGACCGATGATGAGAAGATAAGAGACTTCAGTGCCAAGCTCAGCTCCATAGCCAATGAAGCACAAGTTTTAGGTAAAAATATGAAAATGTAAAATTGGTGAAGAAACTTTTGTGATGTTTACCTACTAATTTTTGCAGCACATAAAACAACGATAACTTTAACGATGAACACTAATGAACTGAAGTTCGCTGAGGCAATAGGGATTTAAAGACTGAGGAGATGGAATTAGAATCTAAGTTGTCAAAGCCTGTTCAAAAGTCAAGAGTTACAATTGACGAAGACATCCAAAGAGCTCCAAAACTTGAAGAATCTATTCACCTAATGATTGAAAAACTTAAAGAAACCATGGATCTTTTGTATAAGATGTCCAACGACAAACTGCTTAGAAAAGAAGAAAGACATAAAAGACATGAAGTGGTGTGTTTTAATTGTCATGGTATTGGACATGTCAAAACAGATTGTTCAACATTCAAGAGAAAAGAAATCAAGTGTCATGGATGAAATGGTTACGAACACATAAAATCAGATTGTGTGAATATAAAGAAGATGAAGAGAAGTTGCAGTGATAAAAAGTCAGAAAGAAAAGAAGATGCTCTCCATTTCGTGGCTTTTCATGGAGTTGTGAGATCTGAAAAAAAAAATATCACTTAAGGTAAATCTCGTACGTCGTGTGCGTCACACACCATTTCAGATATGTCACACAGTGATATAGAAAGTGATCTAGGTGTGGATATTCTAGCTGAGTATAAGGTTCTCGTGGGTCAATTTGCAAAAATCAATCATGAAAACCTGCAGCTCATAAAGGATAAGGCTATGCTGAAAGCTTAAGTCAACATCCTAGAGATGGAACAGACTGGCACGAAGGGTGAATCAAAGTGTATGGTGATAGAGAATGATGATGAAGATGAGCTTCAGTCTCCTAAGAGGGTTATTGCAGAGCATAACCGAGTTCAACATCAGTCTGAAGTAAAGTTTCATCAGATGAAACAACTATTAAATCAAGAACTTGAGAAGAGTCAGCTTCTCGAAAGACAACTTACTGAGAGCTAGAAGAAATTAAGAATGTTGAACACTGGTTCAGCTAGTCTTGACCATATCCTATCGGTCGGACAACTTCCAAAAATCAATTGGGGTTTGGGTTACAAATGCACTACTTCACAAGATCAAGATCAGACAAGGCTGAAGGGATAAAGTTCATAAAAGTTACAGTAAAATCAGATGATAAACCAAAAGATGCAGCACTACAAACTAGCATATCAATAGCTGTAGAACCATCAAAATCAGTGTCAAAAACAAAAAGTAAGGTAAATAATGGATGCTTGTTTAGCGGAAAGCAAGGTCATCATGGAACTGATTCTCAAACGGTTAATAAGAACGAAGGAATCAAGTTTGTAAAATGCTCAATCCCAGTTGTTTCAGCTGAACGAAAATATGAAACTCAAGTAAACAATGTGACTTCAAAGATACAAGACATAAAAGTTTTGTCTAAGCAAAGGAATGGCTATCACTTTTGTGGTAAGATCGGACATAGTGTTGCCTACTATTATGCTCGTAGAAATCAGATTGAGGGAGCTTGGAGGATGAACCTTTGTTATGTGAAATCTAGAAGGTATGGACATGTATGGATAACTAAGAAGGATCTGTATCCTAAATTTACGAAAGGTGTGTCACACAAGCATACCAATGTGTCATACACTCGGATGGAAAATCAATATTCTGAAACTGAAGAACCAGTTCGATGGGCTTCTACTATAAGGCACTGAGATTTTTGATGGTCCAACAAGTATCATGAAGTTTTCACAGAGTTTTTTCACTCAAGAAGGGGATATGATACTTGATTCAGGGGGATTTCAAGATAAATATTTTGAAGAAATATATAATGCATATTTTGCTTAGAGGTTAGCGAGCTTGAGTTGTAAAACTCAGTGAAAAATGGGGAGAATGTAAGCTCAAAAGTTGGAGCTTGATAGGTTGCCCTAGTCGTGGACTTTGGTTCATGTTCATATTTTACACATGGAGAATGATGTGTGACACACGCTTCGGAGAATAAAAAATAAACGTCAAGATGTGATGATGTGGAATATTTTCATATGTTTGGTTGAAGATATATGCTTTAAATAAGCATTATTAGATCACAAATTGGAAGATTTGGTGATGCTAAAATATAGGAAAAAATATATTAGATAATAGAAGAAGATTATTTGATATATACCTTGATTTTTCCTAGAATTAGGTCATGTTTTTTGACGTGGTAATTCTCACAGAAACACAAAGGGAATTTTAGAGTTTCAGAAAGTGAGTGATTTGTACACGTGATCAACAGGGGTTGGTTCATGCAAGTTGGATGTGTTAGAAATCGATCTCTGTCTAGTCGTGTAATTCGGATCAAGAAAGTTTATAAGGGATTGTGTAAAGGATTTATAATAAAAGAGATACGTGTTCTTGGAATGAATTTGTTCCTTGTGATTTCGGTGAATCTCGATTCTACAAATATAAGGTATGATTCATAGAAAATACTTTTTAAATATCTCAACCACTCCGATGGTAATTAAAGCTTGTAACATGACTGGAGGAAGACAAAACAAAGGTAAGATAATTTAGATGTATGCATTTAAAAATAGTCCTAAGGAATGTACTCAAAGATTGACTTAGTTTTTTTTGTAAGTGGTGTTAGTAAACCTATTTGATTTCATCCAAACACAAAGTTGTATTCAAACTTTGACGAAACAGTGGTTATTGTGGAAGCCAATATGTCAAAAACCACTCCCATAATCTTATCCATTTAAACTGAAATTTGGAATAGATGCAGAGGTTTTATATTTTCATGGTTTCCACCACAATGTTCAATATTTTCTAAAAGGGAACCACTCATAAAAGGAATCTATAGAGACTGGAAGAGGAAAGAAAGTGAGTCTGAGAAAGAAAGAAGATGAAATAGAGAACAAACAACTTTATTAATAGAAGCATGAAGTTCACAACCTGCAAATGAGAAAGAACAAAAAAAATATGAAGAGGTTACAAAAATGATAATGATTCTAATGATATAAGAATCAAAGATATATTTTTTTTAACGTTGTATAACAATTACTCCTAAATCTATCAAAGATATTCTATGGAAAAAATTGGGTAAACGTGATATTTCCCCAAGAAAGCTATCAAATATCCATCGAACTATCACCTCGTGCCATACCTCCCCGAACTATAAGTTATAAACTTATTTCTTTCTAACTTGATAGTTCGAAATTCAGTTCTCGCTGAATTAATAGTTTAGAACGTAATTACACATAGACGATGGTTTAGTTGTTTTCTTCTTAACCAAAACTTTTAAAACCAAACAAAAATTCAGTTTTGTCAAAAAATAAGTTTTCAAATCTCTTAAAAATATGAAATTTTTCAAATTTTCTTTGATGATAGTGATAGTGTGGAGTTTGAATAGTGCATGAGCATTTCTTTTTTTTTTTGAATAAAAATTGAATTATTGCCTTGTTTAATTGGTTTAAGCTAGATTTTGACCCCGCACTTAAAAAATGCGAATATTTTTGTGGATTATTTCCCATAAATTTTATAGAGTGTTCCAAAATGACTATTAGTTAAATATTGAAGTTTTAACTCAAATGTTATATATATGATTGCTAAATAAGTGAAACAATGTTTGGCGATGAAACTTGTACTTATGCAAATTTTATATTTACCATATATTAAAAGTTAATTAATTATATTTTCCATATTTTTTTTAAATATATAAAGTGGACTATTTTCGTTTCAAAATTTTGAAAATTTACTAAAATATATTTGTTGTGAATTTACCAAATTATAGTAGATTTTAAAATAGCAGTAAAACTAATTTAGGATGTTTATTATTGAAATTTAGATCAACCGTATGAAAAATTTAAATTTGAAGAATATTCTGATTTAAAATTGGAACAATATCCTCGTGATAATATACTCAAGTTTATGTAACTTCGTAAGACATTAGATGTTAGCTATATTCTCTTGCTTTTAATTTTCGGTATAAACTAAATTTAACTAAATTAAAGGTACGGGTAAATGATTCATAATTGGACATATAATAAAATAGACAAATGACCAACTAAAATCACTAATAATTGTTTAGAGACCAATATATACCATTTTAATTAATTTAGTTTAATGCTTTCCAAAGCCCATCTTAAAAATTTGACTAAAATGCCACTAATGAATAATCAAGTTTAGACATACAATAAAGGATAATTTGAAAAAGTTAAAATTTTCAGCAAGGGTATAATTTGGAAATGATCAATCTTTTAATGATATTGATTATATGGTTAACCAATAAACCAATAAAAATCATAGTATATAGATAATTAAGTTTTGAAGTATGGATTCAGAGAGAAATAAGTCTGTAACTTTCGATATCTAACACAAGATCATAGTTTTGGTGGATATTTGATGCTATATAATAATTCTCGTTGAGAAATAACGCGTTGACACAAAACAATTTGGTATAGTATTTTCGGAGAAAAAGAGTCGAAAGATAAAAATGGCAACAGACTCCATTCTTTTCATCTTTGCATCCTCTTTATTTTTTCACGTTAATCTCAACATGATCTTACTAAATAACTTTTAGATCGACTGGTCCTCTTCCAGTGTAGCACATCTTTATTTAATAGGCTCTCAAACATGCTCCTCATATAGAGGTAGCTGGTGATCCCCCGTAAGAGATTTCTCCATGAGTACTAAATATATAAGAAATGGTTAATGGATGACCCCGTTCTTATATCACTAATCAATGAGCCCCAATGTAATATCTCAATCTCATGTAGAGATCAAAAAATCTAACATGTTCCATTTACTTTGGAAAGGACTGGAACAATTAACCAAAAGAAATGAGATAAAAGATAAAGCAACCATCAAACCATACATAAGAAGATAATTTGAAAAGAGAACGTAAATCATCGCACCTAAAAAGGTCTGAGATTAAAAAGGACAATGTTCACAGAAAGAAACGAAGTTTTCAAGTTTTTGTCTTTAGACTGTTCATCATAATAAGACTAGAAAAAAGGATTCAATGTGCGTTTTAACTCTAAAACCAGAAACCTTCAAAAGATTTATTAAAGCAGAGAAGACCCATATGAACAAAATACGGCCAAATAGATGCCCATATTCGTATGTCCATCAAAAACCTTCAATGGTGGTGATCCAGGTCTTACCGCACAGGCTGTTGGTTATAGTGGTTCTTCTCCTTCTTCTTTGCAGCCGCCAGCTTTGCACGTCTTGCAGCTGCCTCCTGCGCAGCAGTTTTCGCTCCTGCATCCATCTCTTTGCTTGATTTCTTCTTCTTCATGGATGCAATCTTTTTTAGCCTTTCTTTGACATCAATTGCAGATTCTTCCTCAGTCGGTTCAGAACCAGCAGCTTCATGGTTAGCTTGTTCTTGAGATTCTTTTACGTCCTTCTGTTTATCCTTCTTTTTCTTCTTCTTTGATGCCTTTGACTCCCCACCTGCTGCGTTCACTTTATTCTCTCCCTCTCCATTGACCTCTTCTTTCTTTTCTTCTTTAGCCACTGTGAATGAATAAGTACAAGGTATTTATATTAGCAAAAAGCTATGAACATCAAAACAGCTTGTGAACATTAGAAATGGCAATGAGGCAATACGGTAGTGTTACAATTGTGTCACAACAAACAGTTGTATTGGCTCTGCAAATAATAATGCCTTGAGAGTATTACTAAAAATACCAGAATAAAAACAAAAGAGTACTTTAGAGTCATCTTGACCATTACCCTCCTTAGGGGCAACTCCAAAATCTGCCAACAAAGCTCAAGCTCAGCAAGTTCCTTCTTTTTTCCTCTCTTTCTTGGAAAGTTGCCTCTCTGCCTCTTTAGGAGGAGGGGCAGGCACTTCAGGAGCTTTCTTCACCTCAGGCTCTGGTTCCGGATGAACTTGTACCTCTGTTTCATGTTCGTTCTCTTCATCCTCATCAAGAATATCTTCCTCACTTTCACTTTCCTGACAATCAATACAACATAATCAAATCAGTAACAATGAAAAACATACATGCAATCTTGACACAAAACCCCCCACTAAAAGCAAGTTAGACTGAACAAATAAAAAAAAAACTCAAATATATATAATAGACATGCCTATGCAACCCAAACACGAACTGATACGTTTGTAATAAACAAACAATTCAGGAACCAGAGTGAAAACTCAGACAAATTAAGACACAACAACAAAGAAACATATATTAGTTTGATTATCTGACCTCAACAAGAGTGTCTTTTGGCTCAGAAGTGGACCAACCAGACGGAAGAGGAGCAGTGGTAGCGTAATAGTCATCATCATCATCGTCATCATCGATATCAGCCCAAGACTTGACTTTCAAAGGCGTAGGTGCCCAGAAACCTGTGGCTCAGGCTCCTTCTGTGTCTCTTTGCTCTTTGAGGACCCTTTGCTCTTACCACTCTTCTTCTTCTTCTTGCGAGTGTCCAAAGCTGCAAACAAATTGGTGCTCTGGATCGTAATCGATCCTTCGTCTCTCTTGTTTCCACCTCCAGCCATCTTACTTTTCGATTCAGATAAAACCAACAGCAAATAACAAACAAGCTTCTTCGGACAAAACCGATAAGTCTCGACGGATAAACAAATGGAAAGAGATCTCTTAGTCGAGGATTCGATGAATTAAAAGTTAGGGTTCGAGATGAGAAATCATAAAGCGATTGGTACTTTGTGGGAGATTAGAATTAGGGGTTTTTTTTCTTTCTTTTTTTCTCTGTTAAAAGATGAGGAAATCTGGGTGAAGCAGCCGTATAGGTTTAGGGAAGAATCAAGATAACGCGAGAGAAGACATAATATTAAAGCTCATGTCCCTGAATTTATGTTGAATATTTCGTGGTTGTTATTTTTTGACTCAAATGGTTTTTAAGTTTATTTTTTATTTTTTGAAACTTGGTTTTTAAGCTGTATGGAGTTTTTAGCACTCATTTCTATAGTATTAAACTAGGAGATTTTTTTTAAAAATCATTTTATTTCTAAAGTATTTATGTCGATATTAATGAGAATCATCAATACTATTAAAACAGAAACAATATTTATCTACTTACAAATAGTCTATGTTTAACCATTAAATTTATTTAATTTCCTATTTATTCTCATACAACTAACTTAGTTATTAATAAGGGAAAATTTGGAGAAATGCACTTTAGTAAGATTTTAATTTGAAAACTACACCATCATTTAAGTTTTTTTTGAAAAATAACCTTTAGTATATATAAATTTACCAAATTGCCCAAAGTATTTCTAAATAATTTATCATCATATTTTTATTTTATTTTCAAAATAGCGACTTTAATAAAAACTAGATTTTGTTTTCTTTGAAGAAATATTTAGAGTATCTAAAACAGTATTATTTTTTATATATCTTTAACTCTTTAAAAATAAGAAAACATTCGAAATGACGTTTTCTTTTTTTCAGTATGCTCCATTTTTGAGAATTTTTTTTCTCTACTTTCACAAATTCTTCCTCTTATCTCATTCAGAGGTTAATTTATTTATGAATGTCTATACACATTCAAGGTTTCTTTTGCACGTGTTTAAAGGTCATCATCCATAATTAAAATTTAAAGTAGGAGATCCAATTCCTAAGTCCTAACTTAGACCTTACAAAGCAAACTCTAACAACTACTATATGAATACTAATTATTGTGTTATGTATGTTTATTTTAGTGAGTTTGTTTTTTATATTATTTATTTCTTTGACGATCGTTTATGAATTTCAGTTTTTTTCTAACCATTTTATCTTGCATCAGTATTACTATTTCTCTTCAAAGTTATGCCGGTGGTCATATTCTAGTATTTTGATCAAAATCTTACAAATAAAAATACATATACAGAGAATGGAATTTGGAATTTTTAGTGTTAATACGACCAATGATTAATTAAAAAAATCTAACAAAAAAGTCGATTAAAGCCTTTGATTATTTGCTTTAAATTTTGTTTAAATATATACATTATTCAGCTATATGCCTATATCATTTGCTGAATTTATAATATTGCCCTATGATATGTTTGTTTCATAATATCTTAACACACATATTTATCTTAAACATTAGTAATTATAATATTTTTATTAATTTTCGAATTTATATTTTAATTATTAAAATATCTAATCTGGAAAAAAATGTCAATTCATATTGAAAAAAGTGTAGTTTTCAAAAAAAAAAATAGAAGGTGTAATTTTCAAATTTCAAACTATTAATAGGGTAATTTTCAAATTATCCCTATTAATAAATATACATTATATCTAATTAATTATTTTTAATATTTTCAAAACAAGATATCCAAAATGATATTCTTGAGTATTTTTTCCTAATATTAGATTTTAATAATATCTGTGAATATTTTTTATTTAAAATATAAATATACATTTCTTTTTAATATTTAATTTTAAATAATAAAATTCATAATTAATATTAACTATAATTATAAACGAATAATAATTCATTTTTCATTTATATAATAAAAAAATATCTACAATATTTATATGTACATAATTTATATACATAATTTATATTTATAATTAAATTAATACATCAGTTAATAAATATAAAGTAAATTAATTTATTTATCAATTATTTTATAAATTATAAAATAACAGATATAATATACTTCAGCTTATTCAAAAAAAACAAATATGATATCTAAGCTAACAAATAATTTCATTAGTTAATATACATATTTAAATTAAAATATAAAAAATAATTTAATATATTTATCAAATATGGGATGAGTAAAATGACAATATTTAATCGGTATAATATTTCTGAAAATAAATATAATAACAAAATAACTTTTTACAATTATAAAAATTAAAAAATTGTATTAGAAATTA
>CAJHQP010005782.1:0-43135 GCA_905132765.1 Moricandia arvensis | reverse complement strand
GAACCAATTACGCAAATGTAATGATGTATACTATTAAAGAGAATAATATTTATGTGGTGAACAAATAAAATATTTTAATCTATGTTTGTAAAACAATTAGACTTTCTTCAACAAAACAAAATAATTTGAAAAACTAAATAATGCTCATCATGTCACCTCCATAAGTATTATTATTGTCAAAGAGGCATCATTACAAACATAGATTAACTAAATAAATTATGTTGTATATAAGAAGATAATTACATTTGCCCACAATAACTTGTCAAATCAAGTCTTGCATGTTGTACAAATATAATGATGAGGTTCATAGAATCTCAATAATAACTTGTAAAATTAGATTTGAACATATCATTAGACACACTTACCTATCTATACCAATAATAATATACTAAACAAACCATTTCGAAAATTGATACAATATTCAAATGCTCAATCATGTCACCTCCATAAGTATTGTTATTGTCAAAAAGAGCATCATTATAAACATAGATTAACTAAATAAATTATGTTGTTATATAAGAAAATAGTTACATTTACCACAATAACTTGATCAAATCACGTCTTGCATGGTGAACAAATATAATGATGAGTTCATAGAATCTCAATATAACTTGTAAAATTAGATTTGAAACACATCATTAGACAACATTTATCTATAGGGATTATCACCAATAATATATACCTAAAAACATTTCGAAAATTGATACAATATTTAAAACTTGAGATTGCTAACACTACAACTAAATAATTAATATCTAAATAATAATAACTGTCATAAAAACCATTCTAAAATTGATACAATATTTAAAACTTGAGATTGCTAACAAAACAAACATTAAAAACTAAATAATGCTCAATTCATGTCACCTCCATAAGTATTGTCATTGTCAAAGGGGTATCATTACAAACATAGATTAACTAAATAAATTATGTTGTTATATAAGAAAATAGTTACATTTGCCATAATAATTTATCAAATCAAGTCTTGCATGTTGCAAAATATAATGATGAGTTCATAGAATTAGGTATAGTAACTTTATACCTAAGATATGCATTATTTTCGTTACTATCTATAGTAATAATAATATACCTAAAAACTAAACCGATAATATTTGATACAAATAACTATATAATATCTAATCTTAATGGGTATACAATTACCTATTTCATCAAATTTAAAAATATATAACAAACCTAAAGATGCATTATTTCATTACTAAATATCGAAAAATAAATTTCATATCTAAACAAATAATCAAATGCATCAAAAGATAATGTACAATCTTGAATCTCAAATGGCCAAAATAAAGATATATCATGATAGATCAAAGGATATAGAGACGGTTGTGTAACAACCATAAAAATAGTTATGAAATCCGAAACACAAGAGAAAACATTAAAAAAAACATCACCAACAGTCATTGAGCAAGAGATTGTAAAGAAGTTTTAATCATACATTGAGGTTTCATCCGCACTTGTACCAATCGATGTTTGGGAACACTCACATGCATCCAAACTATAAGCTTTGTTGCATCTCAAGATGCGACTTCAAGTTCTCCTTTTGATTCTTTAGAGCTTCAAAGCATGGTCAAGTTGGTCAAGAACCGAGAGTTTCCTTGAAGCTCAATGACATCCAACTCCTCTCTATGCCTCTTATACACAGCCTCGTCCCTTTCCTTCACCTTTGCAAGAATAGCCTTGTAATGGAGCTTAGTCTCCCTCTTTCCATTGTTGAATGCTTCATTGTGAAGAACCATAGTCTTCTACCATTGGATTCTTGAGTTTGAGGCTTGGTTCTTTTCCATGGAGAATACCTAACGCATGTGCAAGAATAATTAGGTTAGCCAAAATAATTGAAAAAAAATGCAAAACAAAATCTTTGTTCTTTAGTTAGATTTAGTCAAATAAAGATGATATAACCAAAGAACATCATATTTCGAAAAATAAACATCGAATATATTGTAAAAATAAAACCGTAGAGAATGAAAGACATGCAAATTATAAACAAAAAATAATTTTTCAAAGATCAATCTCTAAACAATCCAAGGTCAGCAAATGTGAAATCTTATACCTTTCAAAAATAATCTAACACTAAAGAATGAAAGTCATGCAAATCTAAAACAAATATATTAAAAACTCAGTCTAAGAATAGATTATTGTGATTCATAGATTATTGTGATTCATAAAAGTAAAAAATGAAACTTAGATATATGTATCTAAATCGGTCACAACAATGAAAAAAAAACAACATACCTTGATCTTAGAGAGAGATTATTGACAAAGATGAGAGGTTTTTGGGCTATATTGGTGAGAAGTGAAGATAGAGAGTTATATATAAAAAAAAAAGTAAAGAAGTGTGTTTAATAATAAATCTTTGGAATATTCTAGATTCCCATAATAACTTTTAAATATTTTTGAAAATCGTGTATTGAATATATTTAAATACGATATTTCTAAATTTTAGTTCTTGATAAAAATAATACATTCGTTTTTTTGGTATATTCGATAATGAGAAGGAAAAGTGTATATTCATTTCCTAAAATCTTGTTAATATTGATTTGCTTGTATTTGAGGCCGAATATAAAGGCTAATCATTGATTAGATTTTGTATTATATATATTGCTTTTGTATAATCGTATGTGTTAAATATTTATTTCCATAGAAAAAAAATCAAACTTATATCTATAGTTATAAGGAAAATTCTGATACCAAATTTATATACCCAAAATATTCGGTGGGTGTTGCACACGTTTTAGAAGGATTGAAAATTATGTTATCAAATTATAAATATGGTATAATAAGTTGAGGAATATTCTGGAAAAAATTGGTTTCTAATTCATTGATTATCAAAATCGTGATTGTTTAAAAAATCTATTATATCTAATATATAATATATTTAAATTCAAAATCTTATAAGTTCAAAAAATAGACTATTTTATTTGTTTCCTAATTGATGATTATCAAAATCGTGATTATTCAAAAAATCTATTATATCTAATATCTAATATTATTAAATCAAAAATCAACTATTTGATACCTCAAAATTGTTAATATCATTTAGAAATCAAATATTTCTTATATCGTAGGGGGGAAATGATTAGAATAAATGATGGATATGTAAAAAATGATTTAAGTAGTAACGCATGGCTGTGGCGACGGCTGTGGCGATTTAGGGTTCGATGATGGGGCGAGGTTCTGATTGGGATTCAAGGAGGCATGGATGCGTTCTAGGATCTCTTCATCACTGAAACAAATCTGGAGGTTATGGAAAGGGATCAGGAATCACTCGGGGAAGAATAACTCTTGATGCTTTGTCGAGAAGGGGTCCTTGCAATCGAATCGAGGATATTCATCAAATCGCGGGAAAAGAGAGGAAATTATCGACGCCGAATCAAGGAGATATCCGGAATCAAAAAGAGATTTGGTTTTTGAAGGATCAAGATTCGAGAACCATGGTGAGATTGGGAACTAGAAGGGCATATTGGAAAGTGGGGCGTTGGCTACCCAGTTTTGGGTATTATTTTCGGAAGGGAGAGATTCGATGGCATTGGACCAAATCAACTCCGGCGAATGACACGAGTCGGAGAAAGATCCCGAGCATTAATGGTCTAGATTTAGAGCAGCGAATCCTAGATTGCCTAGGTTACAGGAATGAGTATAAAGAGGAACCTCGAGGGGAGGTAAAGGATATCACTTTCACACTACTCAGCTTCTCTTTATCCCTTCATACTAGTTATTCGATCGGGATTGCCAAGATGTCTCAGAGTCAGCTCCTTGGTGGATCTCCGTGTCTGAAGATGGTAGGCAACAGCCGCAATCCACTGAAGATTACGGTTCCTCATTTCGATAACACAACTCTCATCGAGGGTTATGACAAAACATTGATCGGGAGGTGCATGAATCCTACTCAACAAGACGTGAAAGCCCTCATCATCATGCTCCCGAAGATCTGGAAGCTTGAGGACAAGGTAACGGGTTATGATTTGGGTCTTGGGAGGTTTCAATTCGACTTTCAGGAGGAAGAGGATATTGATGAGGTCCTAAGGCTTCAACCGTATCACTTTGATTACTGGATAGTATCCTTAGTCCGCTGGGAACCGGTGGTGGACAAACGTTACCCCTTTGCAATTACTTTTTAGATCAGAGTCCTAGGCGTTCCTCTTCAATTCTGGGCAGTCCAGACTTTCGAAAGTATTGGTAATGCAATTGGGGTGTCATCGGAGGTTGACTTGGATGCCGGAAGAGTAAAAGTGATGGTGGATGGGTATCAATGTTTGCGCTTTGATACGGTGGTTAAATTCAGTGGAGGGGAGTTTCATGGAGGGGAGGAAGTACTGATCTCACTCAAATACGAGAAGCTGTTCGGATTTTGCAAATCCTGTTTCAGCCTGTGTCATGACGCGTACAAATGTCCCCTCAACAAGGTGAGTACCGTGAAAACTGAAGAAAGAGAGGTATCTAGGGGAAGGCTGGAGGATAGAAGCTCAAGCTACAGAGGAGTGGTGATTAATGGTAGTGGAGGAGACCAGACTAGAGAGAAAGAGAGGAAGCGGTACAAAGGAAAAAGGGATAATGCACGAGGATTCAGATCATTCATGGATCAAGGTTGAAGGCAGGGAGAGCAGGAGATCAAAGGAGGGAAACAGACGTCAAAGAGGACTTGAAACTGAATCAAGGGGTCGGTTCTATGCGGGAGACAGAAGAAGTACCTATGAAGAGAGAAGAGTTGGGAGGGAAAGGAGTCCAAGAAGATCACCACTGCGTGAGACACGACGGGTCAGAAGCCCCAGAGACAATGAACAGGAGAGGGGAAGAAGCTCCAGCCGTAGACTGGAAGAACAAGGCATGGAGGTGGGAGAGATCCCGCTACCTAACCAGCAACACGTTTTGGAGCGAACCGGAATGAAAGATTCTCAGAAGGTAAATTTTCAATTAATAGTGCCTGAGAATGAGTTGGACCTTGCTGATGAGGCCCTAGAGAATATGGTAGAGAATACAGGGAATGACGTTATGGATGTAGATGGACCTAAGGTTATGGTAGGTGACAGTACTGGAACTGAGGTAACAGGGGGTGATTTTGAAGATCTTACGGAGGAAAAGACATGACATGAGAATGCGGGCATGGGAATGGTGGAGGGAACCATCGAGTATCAGGAGGTGGAGCTTCAGGGTTTGGGTGACGAGGGGAAAGGTGAGACTAAAGGAGAGGTTGACAAGAAACACGGCGCCAAGAAGAAGTTGTTGTTCAAGACAATGAATACAGTCGGTGGAACCACGAAGAAGCGAATGGTACATGCCCTCATCTCACCCCGTAAGAAGAATGGAACCAAAAACAATGCCCGCCCTGGTCTAGAGGGGGCCAAGACGCAGGAAGAACGGGGTTCCTTAGACCCCAAGAAAAGTTTAAACAAGGCTTAATCTTAATGAATCAGAAACAGCAAGGGAGGTTGATGGTTTGGAGTAGTTCTTTAGTTGGTTTTTCAATAAGCATTGCTATTTTCAAGTATTTCTATTCATGTTTTTTTCTTTTGGGGTCAAGTTTGTATGAGTTGAAATTAAATTATAAGGTCTATTCAAGGAATAAAAAGGATGGTTTTGGTTGGCAGTGGTGGTCCCAATTATTGTTGGTAAAAGTTAAGTCTGTCCATGGCCTCACACCTGATTCGGTGCAGGCGAATTACACGAGACATGACTGTTTTGTTAGCCAGATTATCGGGCAGGGGAGGCATTTTCAGCTCACATATGGCAAAGAAACAAGTCTGGTATCCTCACACCATGACTGTCCTCCATTGGACCTACGGAGCATCAGGACTTTGGAGTTTATTATAGGCTCAGGGCATAGAGTTGTTTTGACGAAGCTTGGGCAACAACAAAGGTACATGGATAGCTTTCGGGGGATTATAAGCTTGGTGGGGGTAACTGGAACAAGGAGTCCCATAATACATTACCGGCTGCCACACAGTGTAATAAACTGGATATGGGAAGCCGAAAATGGCGACATGCTACGTGCATAACTAGCGACCACCGGCGATGGTATCAAAACAAGCATCCATGGATGTGTATCACTATTTATTGTCTCTCATGGAAATTTGGCGAAGTGGGATTAGCAGGGTGTCATCATACTTGGTTTTGGTGTCCTCCGGGGCTTTTTTAAGGATTTTTTCATAATGAAAGTCTTTAGCTGGAATTACCGAGGGATGGGAAGCAAATATACAATTAGCTATCTCAGGGAAATTTGGTTTAAACACAAGCCCGATTTTTTGTTTTTATCGGAAACAAAACAGGATTTCACTTTTGTCCAGAGCTTTCAACTACATTTTGGGTTTGACAAGCTGATTACGGTGGACCGAGACGGAGCAAGTGGGGGATTAGCCCTATATTACAACAATGACTTTAATGTTAAGATTTTATGTACAAGTAACAGGATGATCGATGTAGAGGCTGCGATCATGGGGAAACAGGTTTTTCTAACTTTTGTCTACGGGGATCCGGTCCCCAATCTTAGGGAGCAGGTGTGGGAAAGGCTAACTAGATATGGACTGGCACGGACGCTCCCTTGGTTTGTTATCGGAGATCTTAATGAAATCTGTGGAAATCACGAGAAACAAGGCGGCTTGCTAAGGAGAGCGGAGACGTTTGTTGGATTCATTAATATGATCACGATGGTCTAATTGAGTTTCCAGCCCGTGAAAATCAAATGTCATGGCAAGGAAGACGAGGAAAAGAAATTGTGCGCTGCAGACTGGATAGAGCTTTAGCGAATGAAGATTGGCATAATTTATTTCCTTGTTCCTTCACAGAATATTTGGGATTGATAGGTTCTGACCATCGACCAGTAGTAGCCTCCCTGGAAGTTAAGGCGGCCAGGCGTAAGGGTCAATTTATGGGTTGGACAGGAGGGACTTTTGGATGTCATAGGCCGCGGGTGGGATTGCTTGGGAACAGCGGGAGATTCAGACATTGTATCTAAAATCACCAATTGCCATCATGAGATCGCCCGGTGGAGGAAAAATAACCCACCGTATTGAGTCAGCTAGATCTCTGGTTAACAAAGGACTAATCAAAAGGGTGGGCACCGGTTCATCAATATCCGTATGGAATGATCCCTGGCTCCCAACCACTCGCCCGAGACCAGCAAACAAAAACCACCATAATGCATTTTCTGATCTCACAGTGAATGCACTCATAAACACTGCGTCACGAACGTGGAACTCTATGGTTATAAGGGCTCTAATCAATCCGGAAGACGCACAGCTGATTGAGAGCATTCCTCTGAGCAGAACTTTGATGCCGGATCGTGATGGATGGCATTTCACACGTAATGGGAGGTATACGGTTCAATCTGGTTATCAAGTGGAAAGATATTACAGAGATGGTGACCCTCCGCTAGCTGTATTGGGCCCAAACGTCATACCTTTAAAAGCATATTATTGGAAAATTCGCTGCCCCCCCCCCCCCAAAATCAAACATTTGCTCTGGCAGATAGTGTCGGGATGCTTATCGGTTAAGAAGAATCTACATGATCGAGGAATTAGAGGAGAAATACAGTGTTCTCGCTGTGGCGCGGAAGAGGAAACAATAAATCATGTTTTCTTTGAATGCCCCCCAGCAATTCAAACCTGGGCATTATCTAAGATTCCCTCGCACCCAACTGTTTCCCTGGCACATCACTTTACACAAACATGGATTATCTGTATTGGAGAGTCAAACAAACGGAGGACAATCACCAGTTCGCATGGATAATATGGTATATATGGAAGGCGCAAAATAACAAAACTTTCAGCAATATGGACATCGACTCTCAAGTTACACTCACGCTGGCAGAAACGGAATCAACACTCTGGACGAGGCTCAACAATCGGCGATACAAGGTATTACCAATCAGGATTCATCGTTACCAGATATTCCAGGACGATGGTGCTTCGTAGATGGTTCATGGAAAAAGGGAAAGATTACTGCAGGACAAGGTTGGTACAGCACCTTACCAGGTTTCGAAGGTTTAATGGGAGCTCGGAATACCAGGGCACCGGTTTCATCCCTCCATTCAGAGTTTGAATCCCTTATATGGGCAATGGAATGCATGAGGAATCTACATCAGGTTCATGTAACCTTTGCAAGAGATTGTTCTCAATTGGTGAAGATGGTTTCAACACCAGCGGAATAGCCTGCCTTTGCATCATATTTGGAGGATATCAAGCAGCTTTGACAGAGTTTTACCTACTCGGAGATCATTCATGTTTCTCGAACACACAACACTCAGGTAGACAGATTAGCTCGCTCAGCTCGACGGCAGCCGCGTTATGTTGTTCACATGGACTCGAAGCTCCCCCCATGGTCCACAGAACCATCTTAGATTATGTTTTTCCTTTGATGTCAAAAAAAAGGATGGATATGTATTGTCAATAAATTATTACAAAAAAATTAGGAAGATATGCATTAAAAATATATGGAAATCATAAATATTTGTTCTACTGTTTGCAATATTGGGTAGATTTGAGTATAAAAATATTTGGTATTTATATTTTCCAACTGAAACAGGTGCAACTGATCATAATATTTCCTATATTTGTGTATGTGTATATTTTTAGATTTTTAATTATTATTCTAAGCGGAGTGAAGTAAAGGAAAAAATCTACAGCTATCCTAGTTTCCAAACATAATTTTCGGATTTAATATAGGTTCTAGTATCCAAACAAGTTATCCCTGTATCCAAACAGAATTTTTGGGTAAAATTCTACTTTTGTTTCCAAACAGTACGAAAAGTGACTTGAGTTTTAATAATATAGATGTGTTATCTTACAAGATATAGAGTAGACTTGTTATTTTAACAAGAAAATTATAAAGTACTTTTTTATAACTAATTAGATATTTAATATATTTATTTTATTTAATATTTATTGTATATATCATATCAACATAAACATTAAATTGAATATTTGAAATACTTATATAAATTTAAAATATTTATATTAATTATTAATTTCAGATATTTTGGGTTACTCGTTCCGATTCGGTTAATAACACTTCGGGTTCAAATATTTTTATACCATCTTACAAAATCTGTTCAGGTATTTTTACATTTCGAGTCGGATAGTGGGTTGAGAATTTTGGTCCGAGTTTAATTCGGATTTCGGATTCAGGATTTTATGCCCATGCCTAATTGTGGCGATTGAACACAGAGCTAAAATATTGAAGCATGGCTCTAACACATCAATTGGCTTATTATTTTTCTCATTTGTGTTATCTAAGCATGGCGTTTGTAGCCATACCTGATATTTGAACTGAATTCAATCCAATCCGTTTTAAGTTAGGTGAAACACTCGTTTTAAGTTAGGTAAAACACTCGAGGTATCTCCAACTGATAACACTATTTTAGTGTTTAAATTACACTATTTTAATGTAATTTCAGTGCTAAATTTTTGTTCTCTTATCATAACATCAAATGTACATTAATAAGAGTATTCTACATTCTTTTATTATTGTCAAATTTCTGTTAGCTTTTAATATTTTTGATAAATATTAATGTTTTATGATTAAAATATATTAACTAATATCCTAAAGCCATAGTGATATGTTAAAATTAACCTTTAAGATACTCTCTCAAATAAGAGGTTCACTACAGTACTTAACAGTCGAATCTATAGGGACTGGAGATCACACAATAGATTTAAGCTTCAAGCTAAACTAAGCCAAAAATATGAAAACAACTAAATAAAGCAATAAATCAAAGTTTGTAAACGATAGGAAAAGCGCTAGATTCAAGGATATCAAACATGCAATCAGACCTGAAATCAATAGATACTAAGGATTTTATTAGGAACAATCATAGAACTCAAATTCAATAGTAAGTTATCCAAATCTCACTGCGATAAACTATCAGATCCCTACGTATAACCATATACCAACTCTCGTCGCAAATTCGATGAATCAAACCATCATTTATTTCTAATTCGATTTGTTCACTAAATTTCGAGACCAACTCTCATTGCGAATAGATATCTAGCTCGTAAAATTAATTCGTATAATTGATCATACTCTCGTGTCTCACAACTATGCTAGGATCAAGTTTCTTGTTAGCTATTCTAGAAGCAAACAATAATAAGAATCCTGGTAAATGATATAAAAAGATTACCCTAGCAAGTCTACCAATCAATAGTTTATCATAAACCCTAAAAATCCATAAATCTAATAAGGTGATTACTGAGACATGACTAGAGAAAACATAATCAAAACATGAGTTCCAAAAAGACTCACAAAGTAGTTCTTATCTCCTAATCTTATACAAAGCACAGCCTCCATGGCTTAACAATAGATAATATAGACCACGAACATGTCCATGACTCTTTTATAAATAAGATAAACTTTGGGGCAAAGTTGCAATTCTTAGAAGTTGATAAAAACTCATTGTACACTTGATCAGGAGGGGTTTTTCTCGTCACCCGGTAAGTGTCGTTCGACACTAGACCTCAACCTCAAGAGCTTTCTCTCGCACGTCCAACGAAAAACTCTTTAGTAAAACGAGCATAAGTTTTGATCTAGTTAATGGATCGACCTCAAACCAGAGGATTAGAATGCTAACTCAATTATATATTTTGTGTCAAAATATGAGCATCATCTATTAGTGGGAAGTCCTTCTGTTGCTAAACTCATGACGCATCTGCATAATTTTGCATCTCAAATTGCCATTTTTGCACACAAAGCAACCTAAACCATGTACAACACAAAGTAACACCAAAAAGACTTCATAATACAAAGACTCTAAAACCGGACTTATCACATGTTCAAAACCCATAAAACCATCCTATATCAACTCTCCAAGATTTATCATTTGCTTTCCTTAATCAAAACATAGAATGAATTTGTGGAATAGGCCTGGAAAGACATGGATTCACTTACTTTGTACAACATCAACACCACCTCTACAGTGTTTCAAGCCATATCAAATAATACCAACGTTAAAAGGTATTTCTATGTACTTGACATCTGCCTAGTAACACGACCATCCAGCCCACAACTCACAAGATACCATTTGACGTACCCATCCATTGACCTTATTTAAGAGATAATGTGCAAGCTCTTCTTGGGAGTATCGATCAAAGGAATCATGGGACTTTACCCAAGCAGGGTTCTGAACACCATGCAGTCTTCTCTAGTTCATTTTCTCTCTCTTCTCACTTCTATGAATCATTTTCTCTTTTTTTCATGCTAGTGCAAAGTGTAGGCGCATAATTGGGTCATAGAAAATTTTCCTACCCCTCACTTCCAACTATGTGTGATCATTCCATTGTACTAAAATAATGGGATCTTTGGAAATTTTTTATCCCTTTACTACATAGGAAATCATCTTTATCTTTTCGTTCTCATCATGTTTTTTAGATGTTGAAGTGAAGAGAAAAGGAAATAAGAAACACAAGGATTTTCCTTCCAGACCTGAATGAGGAATTTGATCTAGTGCATACCAAACCGCAAGACAAGTAAATGGAGTAGATTATGTTGGAAGCCAACTTCGGTTCCTTCAGACACTCTCAAATGAGAATGGGTGTTACTGGAAGGTCGATCCACCTTGGCTTTTTCCATGTCATACATCCTGCAAAAGGTAACTCGAAGAATGGTTCTAGAGACTGGCTAGGTGGTTAATTTTAAGCAAAAAATTCATCATCCTCAGTTGACTCTATTTCGACTCAATAAAACAATACAACTGACACTCAAAACAGAACACAATGTTATTACATATCTCCCTAGAACTAAACAACACTATTCTCAGTGTTATTTAATCTGAGATTGGTGAATTAAATAGATTAAATTGAAAATAAAAACAAAGAAAACACGAAGCTCAACCTAAGCACGGGTTGAGTGTCGATCGACACTGACCATGTGTTGCTCGATGCTTCGATCTTCATTGATCAGGTGTCGGTCGATGCTCGTACTTGACTCGTCTTCCATTTTTTGGGGGGGGGGCGAACTTGCAGAAACATAGGAAGTAAAATGAAAAACCTAGACTAAGAAAATAAAGACTTTGACTAAACTCTACACCTAGTCTAATGGTGAATCAATCAGTCCAAGCAAATGGCGCCAAATTTGATATGCTCAATTTAACTTTTAAGTTATTCTCTCAAATAAGAGGTTCATCGTAGTACTTAAGGATCAAATCCAGATGGATTGTGTATCACACAATAGAATTTAGTGTCAAGCTAAGCCAGAAATTTGAAAGCAAGTAAATAAAGCAATAAATCAAATTTTTAGCGATACAAAGAACGCTAGATTCAAGGATATAAAACAAGCAATCAAAACTTAAATCAATAGTAAGTTACCCAACTCTCATTGCGATGAACTATCAGATGCATAACTCTAATCAAATACCCACTCTCGTTGCGAATTCGATGAATCAGACAAACATTAATTTCCAATTCAATTTGTTCACTAAATTTCTAGACCACTCCCTGCATATAGATACTTATCTTAGCATTCAGTACACCTAATTGATTAGATTCTCATTTCTCACAACTATCTTAGGATCAAGTTTCTAGTTAGCTATTTAAAATAAATAAATAAATAATAGAAATCCTAGTAAATGGTATAATAAGATTACCCTAGCAGATCTATCAATCAGCAGTTCTTCATAAACATTAGAAAATCCCTAATCTATCATGATGATTGCTCAAACATGATTAGAGAAAAGATAAATAAACACTGAATACATGTCATATATAATCAAACATGAGATATAAGAAAGACTCTCAAAGGATTTTTTTTTTCTTCTCTCCCAATCTAAAACAAAGCTTAGCTTCCAAAATGTCTTAACAATAGATAATATAGGTCAAAAGCCCTCCATAGCTATTTTTAAATAAGGAGAACTTCGGAGAAAAGTTGAAATTGTTGGAAGTTGATAAAAACTCATCGGGCACTTGACCAAGAGGGGTTTCTCTCGTCACCATGTGAGTTTCGTTCGACACTAGACCTCAACCTCGACAGCTTCCTCTTGAACCAGACGAAACACGCTTCAATAAAACGAGCATAACCTTTGATCTAACTGATGGATCGACCTTAAACCAATGGCATTGGAAAGATAACTCAATTATCTATCTTGTGACAAAACACGAGCTTCATCCTTTGGTGGACATCCTCCATCCGTTGCAAAACTTATGATGCATTTGTACACTTATGCATCTCAAATTGCCCTTTTTCACCCAAAGCGACCTAAACCCTGTACAACACAAAATAACACCCAAACGACTCTAAGCATATAAAAAACTCTAAAACTGAACTTATAAAATGGTAAAAATCCATAAAACCATGCTATATCACATAGACAGAGCAGATAGGAGACATCTGAACCAATAGCATATATTCAGAAGATCCTGGTGGATAAAAGGAAGGAAAACTTACAACTGAAGGATCCTAATAATTAAACTCTTTAGGGAAACAACACTGTGCTGAGAGATGATGAGGAAAGTTTTCGGAAAATTCCCTTGGAATTGTTTATAGAAGCCACCAAAGCTTGTTGAGAAAGAAAGGTGGATGTAGTTTCAATCATAAATGAAGAACTTCGTAAATCATAAGGAAAGTAGCAAACATCAAGGGATGGCAAAATAAGTGAAGGAAAATAAGAGAGGAATAAGATGAATGTTTAAAGACGGTAAAGTACTAGTAAACGTTGGAGACATAGTTCAAGGAGGATCAATAAAAGAAGCAGAGAACTGGTATTTGGCCAAAGAGAGATAGAAAAATATTAATAGTGCATGAAGTGTTAGAATATAGAAAGAAGTAGTGGTTGAAATGTTGAAATGTAGAAGAAGAAAAATTGATTCTGGAAGAAGTACCAATCCATCCACGGGAAATCATCCACGGAATTCACCCGGTGAAAACCCATCCACAGGATCTTATCCATTCGACCGTTAGAGAAGCTAAAATTTGAATGAGAGTGAAAACCAATCCACGGGATCTTATCCATTCGATCATTGGAGAAGCTGAAATTTGAATGAGTGAAACATAAATTTGTCACATCAGTCCACTTAGTTTATTGTTTGTTTAAGAATTTGTTCAAGATGAAAAAATAATTTCATGCATGACTTACTTTTTCGACATAGCTGAAGGAAATACAAGAACTAAAGAGAAGTTTTCACGATTTTGAGTTTTTCTAATTTTCCGAGAACAAAATAAAATTTTTGATTTTTAGCTACAATTTTTCGATTTTTTTTTAGTTTTTTTATTTTATTAGTTATTCTATTTTGGTTTAGCAATCGACGCCATTTCAAATTATAGTAATAAAATAATGCTTTTGTTTTAAATAATAACTTTCTTTCAAGAGTTATTTGCATAAAGTGCCCTATTTGGCACCTATAATTAGAGACTTGCCCATGATGTGACAATCACTTTCCTTTGGACCATTTTGCCCTTCTTCACACTCTCTCTCTTCTCTTTGACCTCTCCTTTTTTTTTTTCTCTTCAATCCCTAATTATTTTACAAATTTCTATCATTCTATATACAATTAAATTTTAAATTTCATTATTTTTTCATAAGTGGCTTTGAATCCTCAAATTTTTCACCTTTTTTTTCTATCAAATCCCTAATTATTTTACAAATCTCTATCATTCTATATACAATTAAATTTTAAATTTCATTATTTTTTTCATAAGTGGATTTGAATCCTCAATTTTTTGATGATATCAATTTTCTGGGTTTTAGATTCGACGTCGTGTTAGCGGTTAACAAATATTGTAGACGTTAACAGAAGTGTTAGTTGTTAACAATTATTTTTACGCTTCGCGTTAATAAATGTGTTCGCTGTTAACAAATATTGTAGACGTTAACAGAAGTATTAACTGTTAACAATTATTTTTACGCTTCGCGGAAATAAATATGTTGGCTGTTAACAAATATTGTAGACGTTAACAGAAGTGTTATATGTTAACAAATGTTTTTACGCTTCGTGTTAATGAGAGGAAAGAGAAAGGGCATTCTCGGTATTTTCTTGCCAAATGGTTGTGTCAGTGTCCTTCATGTCCAATCAATAGTATTTTGCTAATTTGAGCTTCAAATATGGGTAGTTCACTAAATCACTCTTCTTTCAAACTAGAAATAAGCTTTTGAATAAAAATCTATATGGGTCAGGTGACACGCTCCCCAAGGCTACCTCTACCGCTCATGCACATTTGTTTTGACGTAAAGTTGTATTGAGTTTCTTATTTATATGTTTAAACCAAAGTTAAATTAGTTTGACACTAACTCCAACATTTCTAAATAAAACCAATATATAGTTCCATATGATCTTCAATTTTTTTTTCGTTTTCAAAACGAGAATTCGACCAAAAAAAAACACGAACTTTGCACGAATTACCAAAATAAATATGAACTTTAGAGCTGACCAAAAAACACCACAAACTTTCATTGACTTTCCAATTAATTCACAATCTTTTCATTGATTTGCCAATCTAGCACGCCGTCAAAAAATTTAACAGAAATATTTAACGTTGTTAACTGTTGGCGTTAAGTAAAACGACGTCGTTTTACGTGAATTGGAATTAAAAACATAAAGTCTCACGGGTTCGAACTCAGGTTCCTTGGATCAAACGGGAAGTATTTTGCCACTGGGCTACGGACATTTTCAATGTATTAACTAATACATTTAATTTTATTTAGTACCGATTAAACATAAAAAAAATTTCAAAAAACTTAAAAAGAATTTTAAAATAAAAAATTAGAACAATAAAGAAACTTTTTATAAAATTAATTTTAAAATTAAAATTAAAAATAAAATTTTATTTTTCTTTTAAAAAATCAAAAATCATCCAAAATTCTGATTTTTTTAAACAATTGCTAAAAATTGAATAAAATCATCCAAAATTTAATTATACACCCATTATTTTTTGCATTTTCTTTGAATTTTTAAAACTTTGGAATTTTGTTTTTAGAAAATTTTTGAGCATTATGTGGATATATTTTTATGGGTGTATAATAAATTTTGGATGATTTTATTCAACTTTTAGCAATTGTTTAAAAAAATCAGAATTTTGGATGATTTTTGATTTTTTTAAAAGAAAAATAAAATTTTATTTTTAATTTTAATTTTAAAATTAATTTTATAAAAATTTTCTTTATTGTTCCAATTTTTTAGAATTTTAAAATTCTTTTTAAGTTTTTTGAAAATTTTTTTATGTTCAATCGGTACTAAATAAAATTAAATGTATTAGTTAATACGTTGGAAGTGCCCGTAGCCCAGTGGCAAAAGACTTTGCCGTTTGATCAAAGCAACCTGGGTTCGAACCCGTGAGACTTCATGTTTTTAATTCCAATTCACGTAAAACGACGTCGTTTCGTCTCATTTGAAAACGACGTCGTTTTACTTAACGCCAACAGTTAACGACGCTAAATATTTCTTTTAAATTTTTTTGACGGCGTGTTAGAATGGCAAGTTAACGAAAAAATTGTGAATTAATTGGAAAGTCAATGAAAGTTTGTGGTGTTTTTTGATCAGCTCTAAAGTTCATGTTTATTTTGGCAATTCGTGCAAAGTTCGTGTTTTTTTTGGTTGAATTCTCTTTTCAAAACCCTATTGTAAAAGAAAAAAATTTTAAAATCCCTTTAAATAAGTATGTCTTCAAATACAAACAAATATCCAAGATTTTATCATCAATCAGTGTCTATATCTTCATTAAATTAAATCTAAACAACCGACTTTAGGACTATTTTGTGTCAAGTAATTTAATTATTTATTTATTTATATATTATTGTTGATTGATATTGTCGTTACATAGGGACGTAGCTATTAAATAACATAGGAAGCAAGATAAAGATCGAGCGGATAAACATGATCCGGTTTTGGAGCGGGTCCCGCCTAAAAGCATCTCCAATCCAATTGCAAAAATTACTGCAGTCATGAACAAATAAAAAACACATTACTTCATTTATAAAGTAATATTTTTTTTATCTATTTATGACTGTATTTTTTACTCCATTTTGCAGTAATTTTTGCAGTTGGGTTGGAGATGCTCTAATAGAAGTTGACAGGTGCATATCCAATACAGGGTGCGTTTTCTTCTTTTCGTCACCACTTGTATGTATGTTTTCTATTATTCAAACTAGACAAAATTCGTCAACTTTATATAATTATATGGCATTTATTTGCAGTGTATTCTTTACCAAGAAAAAAAAGAAATACCTGAAAATAAATCTTAAAAAAAAATTATCTTAAAAATAATATTTAAAGGAAAAAATTAATTAAATTAGATTTTATTAAAAATGTAAATATACATTTATATTTTTTAGATTAACTAATCAAAACTTAAAGTTTAGAGTATAGGATGGAGTTTTGAGAGGAATGTTTAAAATTGAAAAAGAAAGAAAAATATTATTTTTTTAAAAATAAAAAGAGTTTAGTTTAGTTATTTTTATTTTTAAAAATTATTTTGTGACAAAAATTTTAAAAAAAAATTATTTGAAAAAATTACCCAAAAATAATTATGAGTTAATTCCATAAGAATCATTTAAAAACTGTTTTTGTTTTTCTCGACAGCTGAATTAAAAATTGCCAAGTTATACATGCACAAATATTTTTTTTTTGTCAACCTTTGTACATATATATATATATATATCTTATCTATAATCAATAAAATAAATGACTAACTATAAGTACTAAAAACGTTCACATGTGATTAGTCAACAAACATTGGAAATCTTAATTTACTTAGCGATATTATTAAAAAAGGTAAAACTAATAAGTAGAAAACCTTGAGCGGATATGGTAGAAGACACCACCCCTAGATTTGACTTCCCTTCTCCAACTATATAAACACACTGTCTAAAAGTAAGTGAAACACACAGAGAACGAGAAAGAACAAGAAGGTTCGATTGCGATAACAAAGTAAACAAGAATGTTACTGGTGACGGTATTGGCGGAGATGTTGAAGGACTACACGGTGGTACTCGCCGGAGCTTTGGAACATCTCTTCTCTCAAGCGCCTTTTCCCAGGAGAATCCGACTTCATATTTTATACTCTCTTCCATTCCATAGTTCAAGTTCCTCTCACCCTCTTCTCCTTCCTCCTCCTCCTTACTCTCGTACTTTATAACCCAGAATCTTGATGTGTTCTTCTTTCTTTGACTTTATGATTTTTCTTTGTTTTGAGTTATGTAATCCAGAGCCTTCGTTGTAAATAAGATCTTTTCAATTAATGCATCCTTTTGTTGAAAACACAAAAAAAGTTACAGAAAGCTTTGTTTTAAAGAAAAGAAAGAAAATTTACAGAGAGCTTTGTTGGTATCTCCTTTTGTTACATTTTCTTGAATTGAATTGTTAAAAAAAAGATTTGTAATGAAAACCATTAAGAGAGTCGTCAAAACAAAAAAACCCCCCATTGAGAAGGTCTCAAGCCACGAGTTTATCTTTCTGAATCAGGAGATCTAACTCTAAAGAAATGTATTTGTAACAACTCGCTCTGTGAATTTAAGTTGCCATTACAACATCTCGATCTCAATTTTTCATCGTAAAAGTGCTTCCACGTCCGCTGGTAAGTTTGAACCCAAGATTTCACCTTTTAATAATTCTTCTACATAACAAAAATCTGATGAGCCCATCACCGCTCTACCAATTTGATGGACCACCACCGCTCTACCAATTTGTCCCAGCCCAATCTGATGAGCTCGTGCATAATGTTAAGCTTGCCATAATTTTTAGCTCGTCCGACCTGTTCAGCTCGTCCAAACTGGTTTATTCATCCTATGGGGTTTGAAGCGGCCATGTTCACATCATCCTCCCTCTCTTGAGAAGATTTAAGCTCAAATCCTTATTTCCTACATCAAAAGGAAACAATGGTTATACCAAAAACAGTTCCTTTGTCTCACTTCCATCAAATAACCATAGATCTTTCAGTTTGGTCACACCATTTCCTTCTCTTACTTTATCAATCAGATAATGGAAGCCTTGAGCTCCAGCCCCAATATCATACTCTCTAGGATCAAATGACCATACCTCCAAATGCTACAGCTCATTCTAGTTTTCCTTTATCCACCAAACTTTAGACACTTATATTGAACTTCTCTTATGATATATGACTTCAATTCTCCAATCAGTTAAGTCTCCGCTTTGGCTGCTGGATTCCAAAATTTTAAATCTCCAAACGCAAAACACACAGCTTCACTTATGCTTTTCAACCATGATGGAATGATTCTATTTTTCAAATTTCTACAGACCATTGTTCCTGTGTTATCTTTCTTGGTTCTCGATTTTCATAACTAGGTACAAAAATTCTTAAGTTTGTCACCCACCAATCAAGCTTCTTATGGAGTGCTCCAAACTAAACCTTTATAATCTGCTGCATCTCTCTCATCAAGGTTTTGTAATTCATGAACTCATTTTGACTCTTCACAGTTTTCATTTTTAAAAAAAGATGGATAGATGAGAATATGATTGATGATAGAAAACCGGTTCCAAAGATTACTCTGACCACTTGACACTCCCCTAGATAGGACCAGACCCTCTTTGGAAGGGTAGAAGATAATCCTAGACGATGGAACTGCTCGTGGAGGCACAAGAACATCATCGGCCTTGGTCCCTAGTAACATTAAATCACCCACAACACGATGCAAATAAGAGTTTAAGCATGTCTTTCTTGAAACCAAGCCGGAGAAACCAAACAGGACGGAAAAGATAAAGCTAACCCAACAAAATCTATTTTTTTGCTAACGAGATCAAGAAATAGTATAACCTTCAAAACACTAACATGATTTCTACCAGAAGCAACCAGAGAAAGCACAAGCAGAATGGAGGCACAAGATCATTATTAAGGAAGGAGCGGGATCATAAGACTAAGCGATGAAGCCCTTGGAGAAGAAGCACATACGAGGCAGAGAAACCACTCAAAACTAAGAGCAAGCAGTAGATCAATCCACCACCAACGCACCTCTGTCGAGCCTCCAGAACTGATCTAGAACTAGATCTGGTTTTTAGAAACGAACTAGTCTAGACAAAAGACATGCAATCTTCTTTACATGAACTAAAACGCCATCACCAAGTACAAGCGACGAAATCTGACGCAAACTTAGAATAAAGACAAACAAACAACTAGAGAGAAGAGGGGGATACCAGTAGTGGTGCTAGATGAGCCACCATACCGGCCTCAGTTCAAAAATTGGCTGAGGTGGCAGAGAGAGGTTGAGAGAGACGAGAGATGTATGATTTCTTCTTTTAAGAGATTTTTTTTTATAAAATGTCTCTCTTTGGAAAGTTTTTAGTTTTGAGTATTCTTAAAATGGTAATTCTTACCTATTAAAAAAGAAGTGCACTATAGAAAAAATATTGGTTTGATATGGAATATTACATAAAATGTCACTCAAATTTAACTAAAACCTAAGATCCTCATTAATGACAAGTTGATCTTTTAAAATTGCTCACTAATAATATCAATTATTTCACTTATCACTTATAAGATACATGCTTAAATTTGAGATTTTCCCAGAAAAATGTGAGATCCTTCTTTATTAATTTTTCATATTTCTACGCTATCATAAAAACTGTAATCCGGTTTGTGAGGTTTTCATATTTTTACAGTGTGTTACAGAATAAAAGCTCTAAAAGAATATTTGCATGCTAAAAGAAACAACGGAAACTATATGTGATTGATAATTGTAATTTATTCGTGGTCAGATTTAGTTATGCGATTTATACGTTATTGTAGTGCAAATATGATGATGCTATATTCAAAACTATATCTTCTTCAACATAGTTTAACAGTTTCGTGATATACTATAATCTTAAAATATGGACATGGGTTTTAAACTAAATATTTATCACAAAACCAGAATAAATCATGCATTTTAAAAGTTAATACCATTTTTATAAAGCTAAGCTTAAATTGATTAAAATTAATAAATTTATATTTAATTAATAGATTCATTTCAATTTAAAAAAAAACATTTGCCCCATATTTTTAAAGTAATAACAAAATTTATTCAATAACATTATTAAATTTAGATTTATAAAAATGAAATGTATAAAAATTACAATACAATTATTCTAAAAATATTTACTCTTTTTAATAATTTCAAAGAGTAATGCATAAATGAAGAATTTAGATTATGAATAATAAAAGTTATAAATTTTTTTTTGTTAACTGTCCATTCTATCTAGATCAATTGTTGTCAACTGTCCATTCTAATTAGTTATAAAGATAATTTAAATACATAAACTAAAAAAATTTATATTCATTTTTTTAATTTTTGAGAATATTTTGTTATCTGATAATTTCAAAATATTGGTTTGTACCAAAACTGTAATAATAAACGTATATTAACTAAAATGATGACAAAGGGCATTACATATCGAAAAAGTATAGTAATAAAGTCAAACAAGGTATATAAACCAGAGTATTATAGAGCTCTATAATATATAATATCAAATTTGAAATAATAAATTTAATAATTTTTCTATATAATCAACAAATATCCAAACAAGTGTATGGATCAAAACTCTAGTTGTCCTTGTAACATCATTTACAATGGACTAGTTGAATTATTTTACAGCTCTTGAACTCTTTTAGTGGAGATGTTGAAAAGACAAAGATATGATATAGACTAATACATGTTGAATATTTTCAGCTAGTTGAAATCCATAAAGCGGGGTCCACAATGATAATTGGTCATTAGTTAATAGTTGATTGAAATTGCTATAAATATTTATTGTTACTAACAATTTCTTAGCAATTATATTTATAAGAAAATTATTATTTAAATATTTTATATCAAAATTTATTATTTTTGGTTTTATATATATATATAAATTTATTTCATTTCATTTGATTTAGGAGGTATTATTGCATAGTGGATTTAAAATTAATTCTCTAAGTTTTATAATCTAGTGTATTCATGGATTGTTTTTAATTTCTGTTTTCAAATCTAGTTTATTGATTATTTTATTTAAAATATTTCGATCAATGATTTTAAAATCTTGTTATTAGTTATTGTATTCAAAATATTCAATTAAAGATTCAAATACCACATTTTAAATCTTGTATTATTCATGTTTGATATAACTTTATAATTCATTTCACTGAAAATATTTTTAAAGGATTTGAATCTATTTTTACATGTAAAATATTTCAATCAAAATATTTTATTTTAACTTTAGATTTGTAAAACAAAACTCATTAAACAAAAAACTTCTAATGCCAAACTAGCAAATAGACATGTTTAAAATCAAAGATGACCAATGGACAAAAGAAAACAAAATATAAGACTAGATATAATGAAGTGTTGAATTTATATTTACAATAGTTGACTACATGCAATGTGATGTTGAATTATTGGTTGAAAATGAGTTTGCATTAAATATATTGAAGAAATTAACTAGTTAAATACCAATGGAGAGAAGAGATGTTGTCCACATGACTTAGTGCCATTGGTTGAGGAAAAAGTTTCCGTAATGATAGTTTTTTTCTTAAGTGTGATGAGTTTTTTTCTTTCTACATTATTTGATTCGACTATTGCATATTAAATTATATATTTTAAAAAATATATATATCAAAATTATCATTTTTTATACTCTATAAATAGAGCTTTGTTTCATTAGATTTTCACACCGAAAAAATAAATCATCTTTAGCTTCTTATAAACTCTCGTTTCTATTTTTTCTATATTAATTGAGAAAATAGATCCCAGCAAAAAATCTTCTTATAATACCCAAAATTATTATGAATACCTTTTCAACTATCCAAATTCTAACAACATCTATTTTAAAATCAATCTTCCAACCAACCCCAAAACATATCAAATTATGATTTTCCACAAAGTTTCTTCATGTTGTCAATTATTTAGAACTATCATCCATATTACGGTTCGGCGATATCATATTCATCTCAACCACCCAATTATTCTTCTACTCTGATGGAAAATGAAATTGTTCCATATGTTGGAGAAACTGAACAAGAAAATACTCCAAGAGTGAAATTCTTGTGAACCAATGACCTTAAAATATGGTGTACTATCTAGTTGATGGTATCTATCCTTCTTATCCTACTTTCATCATATAGATTATGCTTCCTCAAAGTGAACCGACCAAGTTATTTACACAAGTTTAGGAGGGATGTCAGAAGGACATTGAACGTGCATTCACAGTGATGAAGACTCGATTTAAAATCATTCGCGAACAAGCTCGCTTGTGGGACATTTTTAATTTGGCTATCATACTGAGTTATGTATCACATTGCATAATATGATGGTTGAGGATGAAATAGATACATATGCTAAAGACTGGACCAACTAGTGATCAATCTAATGCAAGTGGGTCTAATGCACCGCAACAATTCTCAACCGAAGTGCTACTCGCATTTGCAAATCACGTGCGTACTAGATCCGAGTTGCGTGATTCAAATGTGCATCACGAATTGCAAGCAAATCTAGTCATATACATATGGGAAAAATTCAGAATGTTCTGTGGTTAAAAATATTTTTATGTTTGTGAACTGAGTTTATTGTACTAATTATGCTCTGTGTGTTTTATTATTTGTGTCATGTGCTTATTAATGTATTGTATTACATTTAAAGTTTTTGTAATTCTGTTTGTGTTAATAATCGCTTTCTATATTTTTCCGTATTTAATAATTGATTTTTATGGCAATTCTCTCTAATAGATCATTTTAAGTTTTTGTCACAAAAAAGAACCACTAAAGAAAAAAATGACCAAAATATTGCATTAAAGAGGCAAAAGAGTCTTATTCCCTGTATATATATATATAATAATAATTAAAAAGATAATAATAAAAATAAATTTTATAGTTTAAAATTATATGTTTTCAAATATGAACTTCTCATAAAAAATATTATTTTTTTATTTTTGTTTTATTTTTTTTTCAAATTTTCCTTTTGAAAATTCAAAAATGCTTTGAAACTGTTTTTTTTTTAACTTTTAATATTTATTTTTTATTTTAAAAATTTTAAACATCAGTCTCAAAACCCACACATTACCTCTAAGTCTAAATCTAGATTAGTTAATTCTACTTTTATAAGTGTATATTTACATGTTTAATGAAACATTTTAGTCATTTTGATACTTGAAAACTATATTTGTGAGAAAAAACGTTTTAGGGCTATTGTAGGTTATTTTTTAATTAAAATTATAAAATAAAACAGCAAAAATTATTTAATCATTTATTTAGCTTTTAAGTATTGTAAATTAATTTCAACCAATTATTATTATTAATATATAATCACAAAATAAAAACATAAAATAAGATAAAAATATAAATGTTAGGATAGAGTGTTGAATTTTATTAAATAAACCATTGTAGAGTATAAAAAAATAATTGTGTGTTGAATTATTAAGTGAAAGAGAGAGAAAATGATACAAAAAAAAATTATTAAGTGGAATAACATCGTTTCCTTTATATTGTCATAATAATTATACGAAACATATTTTCACTGTCATTAGTAATCTTATGATAATATAATTTTATGTGTTTATGGTAGTTGCGTTTTAGTTTATATTTGTCTAAAACTAATTTAAAAACTGAAAGTAAATTTCAAATTAGAATCCTTTCAGATGGAATTTAATCCTATTATAGAAATCAAATAATTCATGTTGTTTTGTAAATAAATTGATAAGGATTTTAAAGTATGTAAATAAATCATATATATTAAATTGTAAATTTAATTAAAAAATTTAATTTTTTTTTTCTATTTTAAGTTTGATGGAGTTGATGTAGACTTATATATAACCAATACCACCCCCTTAGACATGTTTATAAATACTGAGAATCTTTTAAAAGTAACTTTTACTTATTTTAGAGTAGTTATCTTTCAACTGCAAAAGAAAAAATCTCTTAGTTTTCCACTATTTTGTATCACTTTAATTTTTTTTAGATAATTATTTAATTTTAATAAACATTTTTGTGAAATAAAAATAGATGAATATAACAATGATTTTTAAAATAGGTAGCAAAATAAAATAAAAATATATTTTAAATTATTAGGTGGAAGAAAAAAATGATATGGAAAAGTAAAGTAAAACATAGAGTGTTGAGTTAAAAAAAAAAAACAATGTACATGGTGTCTTAGGTGAGTTGGAGCATTTGACTCCAAAAAAAAGCATGTAGAGAGAAAACTATGTACCGCGGCTCTATGGTAATTACGTAGTAGGAGTACTATGTCTCTCACTTTCTTCCCATGTTTTTGTTGTTTGTTTTCCTAAAAAGTAATCTGATCGAGTTGAAAGTGGGGCAGCACTCGTGGTTCCAACTCTAAAACCAGTTGCGGAAACGCTGTAACCGTGGCAAATCGTGGCCAAAACTCAGTTTTGCCCCTTATTCAATTGGTCGTAAAGAGTATTGAGAGCTGGGCAAAAAGGTCATTTAAGACACCTAAAACGGGAAGAATCCGAGAAAACCAGCAGCTAAACGCATCTGGTTTTAGCTGCAGGTTTGTTTCTTTATAATCAACCCTTCGGTCACTCACACAATCTTCCATCAGCAAACTCACAACTAAATCAAAAACTCAAAACAAAGCACACAAAAGAAAAGAGAGCGACTTCTCCTGAATTATTCAGTCGGTATCGAGATGAATTGTACGAGCAAAGCATGGACGGTGGCAGCAAGTATTGGAGTTGTGGAGACACTAAAAGACCAGTTAGGCGTTTGTCGGTGGAACTACGTTCTCCGTTCGATGAATCAACATCTCCGGAATAACATCAGATCCATTTTTCAGACCAAAAATCTTTCCTCCTCCTCATCGTCAGCCCCCACCGTATCCTCCGTTAAAACGAAGCAGGCTGAGGAATCGCTCAGGACAGTCATGTACTTGAGCTGTTGGGGTCCAAACTAAGTTTCAAGATATGGATTTCCTCAACAGAATCCGAAATTAGATCGCTGATTCTGAAAAAATCTGGAAACTTGATTCGTCTTCATGGATTTGAAAGTTGATTGGGTCGGTCCACTACTAATATGAGAGTCGAGATGCGAAAAAAGGAATCTTATTCAAAAAGATGGTTGATTCCAGTACAAGAAAACTCGATATTTACTAAGAAAATTTATTAAGAAAATTTTTTCTCGTAAATTTATTACAACTTTACGAGTACCTTACGAGGAAAAGAGTTTTCCTCGTAAATCCGAAGTAAATCTACGAGGAAAGTACTTAAAAAAGGACATTTTCTCGTAATGTCATAATAGAAAATATCTTCGTAAATTCGTAGTAATATTTTACTACGAAATTAAGAGGAAAATTTCCTTTTACTTCGAATTAGAGAAGAAATGGCTAGAAAATATGTATTTTAAATCTAAAACGTGTTTTATACCTACTTTTCCTCCTAATTTCCTAGTACAAATTCAGATTCGAAAATTTCTATAAATACCACCATTTGTGATTCATTTGAAACACACAAAAAAATCAGCTATAAACTTGATCAAAGAAAAAAAAATATCTGGTCCGGGAAATATTTTCGAGTTGCGGAAGTCGATGTATTCACACAGAGATAATAACGGGAGAGTGACGAAAGAATTCTCGAAGGGTTGGAGATTTTTATGCATCAAGCAGATTCTACACCACTCACGCAGGAAAGTGGTAAGATGTTCTGTCCTTGTCGGAAATGCTGCAATACAAAATTAAGTCCTCGTGAAAATGTTTGGAAGCATTTACTAAATAGAGGTTTCATGCCATATTATTATATATTTGGTATCAACATGGAGAAGATGCTAGTTGTATGAATGAAGCTAGCAGTAGTAATAACAATGTTGAGACTGGACCGGTTAATCACTTGCTTAATGAAAATAGCTATCATCACCAGGAGGAACAAATGGTAGATTGTGATAGGGTTCATGATATGGTAGGTGATGCATTTATAACTCATGATGATGTGAAGTTGAAGAACCTAACTTAGATGCAAAAAAGTTTTATGAAATGTTAGAAGCTGCCGAATGAGCCAATTTACAGTGGTTGTAGACAAGGTCTGTCAAAATTGTCGTTAAAACCGATCACAATCTACCTGAAAATTGTATGGATGCATGGGCAGACTTGTTTAAAGAGTATTTGCCAGAAGACAATTTGTCTGCTGAATCTTATTATGAGATTCAGAAATTGGTATATAGTTTTGGGTTGCCCTCGGAGATGATAGACGTTTGCATCGACAACTGCATGATTTACTGGGGAGATGATGAGAAGTTAGAAGAATGTCGATTTTGTAAAAAGCCACGATTCAAACCGCAAGGTCGAGGGCGTAAGAGGGTACCGTACCAAAGGATGTGGTACCTACCAATCACGGATAGATTGAAAAGATTGTACCAATCTGAGGAGACTGCTGGAGGGATGAGATGGCACGCCGAGCATACTCAGACGAATGGAGAGATGACTCATCCATCAGATGCAAGAGCTTGGAAACATTTTAACAATGTACATCCACATTTCGCTAGCAATAGCCGGAATGTGTATCTTGGATTATGCACTGATGGATTTAGTCCATTTGGAATGTCAGGGAGACAATATTCATTGTCGCCAGTCTTCTTACACCGTACAACCTGCCACCGGAGATGTGCATGCGACGAGAGTTTCTATTCTTGACCATATTAATACCTGGTCCAAAGCATCCAAAAAGATCTCTCGACGTTTTTCTTCAACCATTGATAAAAGAGTTGAAAGATTTGTGGTCAACAGGGGTGAGGACATATGATTGTTCAACAAAAAAAATTTTACGATGCGAGCGATGCTTTTGTGGACCATAAGTGACTTTTCTGCATATGGGATGTTGTCTGGATGGACTACACATGGGAGATTAGCTTGTCCATATTGTAATGGAATGATAGATGCGTTTCAGTTGAAGAATGGTAGGAAGACTACTTGGTTCGATTGTCACCGTCGATTTCTTCCCGTTTACCGCCCATACCGAAGAAACAAGACATTGTTCAGGCACAAAAGGGTTGTCAGAGACACTCCTCCTCCATACTTAACTGGAGAACAAATCGAAGCGCAAATCGATCACTACGGTGCTCTAGAAACAGCTCCTCGTGGTGGGAATTGGCATGTTCCCAGTAATATGCTTGATTCTTATGGTGTGCAGCACAATTGGCACAAAAAGTATATTTTGGGAATTGCCATATTGGAAAGATCTTCTTTTGCGCCAAAACCTCGATGTGATGCACATAGAGAAGAACTTTTTTGAGAACATCGTGAACACTATATTGAATGTCCCAGGGAAGAAGAAAGACAACGTAAAATCGAGATTGGACTTACCCGATATCTGCTCAAGGAGTGAGCTACATATAAAAAGCAATGGGCAAATTCCAGTTCCGATATTCAGACTGTCATCAGAAAAAAAGTCTGCGTTGTTCAACTGGGTGGCTTCAGAAGTGAAGTTCCCTGATGTGTATGTTTCAAATCTCTCAAGATGTGTTGAGAAAGGGCAAAAGTTCTCCGGGATGAAGAGCCATGATTGTCATGTCTTTATGTAACGACTACTTCCCTTTGCGTTTGCGGAGCTACTACCTACAAAAGTACATGAAGCACTTTCAGGTAATTAATATAAACAACACAAACACATTAATTTATTTCTTTACATATATATATATATATAGTAATATGTTTAATTTTTTGTTTCTGTAATATATAAGGAATTGGAGCATTTTTAGGGATCTGAGCACCCGCACTCTTAAAGAGGAAGTTGTCCAACAACTTCATGAAAACATCCCCATCTTAATGTGCAACTTGGAGAAACTATTTCCGCCTGCTTTTTTTTGACGTCATGGAACACCTTGTTGTCCACCTCCCATATGAGGCATTACTTCGTGGACCTGTGCATTATGGATGGATGTATCAGTATGAAAGGGCCATGAAAACATTAAAAGGAAAAGCCAAAAACCTAGCAAAAGTTGAAGGTTCTATTGTTGCGGGAAGTTTGACGGAAGAAACATCACATTTCACATCGTATTACTTTGCACCGAAAGTACGTACACGGAAACGAGTTCCAAGAATATATGATGATGGTGGTGTCGTGCCGACATATATGGAAGAAGATGTTCCAGACATCTTTTGCCAAATTGGACGATTGAGTGGGAAATTGAAAGAGGTTTGGTGGTCGAGTGATGAAGACGTCCATAGTGCACACCTTTATATTCTTCTTAATTGCGAGCATCCATTGATTGGTTATTTTGAAAGGTAAACATATAAACATACACACTTATATATATATATATATATATATATATATATATATTCAATTGATTAAATAACATAACATAATTTTACAGCCAATTTGTGACTCAAGTCGAAGAAGCAATACCTGGTATATCGACAACTGAGTTAGAGAAAAGAAAGATCAACACTTTATCAAGTGGTTGAGGAAACATGTATTTATTATAACTTAAATTTTATGCATACATTACCACAAAGTAATTAAGTCTAATGTGTAGTTCTACTACTTTTTTTTGCTGGTTGATTATGACGATCCTGAGTATCCCGCATGGTTTAGGGAATTACTTCAAGGTCCAGTTGAAAAGGTCACTACATCATCGATGTATTTCACAAGAAGAAAATACCAATGAAATCGAGGAACCTGAAGTAGAAATTGATGACATCCTACTCATTGATCCACATAATCGTGAATACGAAGATGTTCCTGATCACTCAACGGACGACGGTGTTGAGGACGAGTTTTACGAAAATGATGATGTTTCTACAGATTCTGAGAATGTATCCGAATGAATTAAGTATGTTTTATAAGTTTGTTTAATCACAAAAACGAATTTGAATTATGTATGTTTTAAGTATGTTTTATAAAAAAATTGAAATTGAATTTGAGGTTTTGGTGTAGAAGAGGTTTGGAGTTTGGTTGTAGAAGATGTTATAAGTTATGGAAGTTGTGGTTTGGGGTTTGGGGTTTCAAATTTAGGGATTTACAAACACTTTCCTCGTAAAACCCTAGTAAACAAAAACACGGGACTAGTTATTTCCTCGTAAAAGTTGTACTAGGACTTTACGAGGAAAACACTAGTCCCGTGTTTTATTTCCTCGTAAAGGCCTAGTACAACTTTTACTAGGCCTTTACGAGGAAAATAAAACACGAGACTAGTTTTTTCCTCGTAAAGTCCTAGTACATTTACTAGGACTTTACGAGGAAAATTGTTTCCCTATATAAACTCGAGCCAGCGAGGAACCTCATTTGTAGCAATCTTCTCTCAAAATCCTCTCAAGGTACTCTCTAACTCCTAGTTAGGGAATTTAGATTAGGTAGTTAGTTTAGGGAATTTAGATTAGGTGGTTAGTTTAGGGAGTTTAGATTAGGTGGTTAGTTTAGGGAATTTAGATTAGGTGGAGTATTTATTTAAACTGTTTTTTTAAATGATACGGGAATTAATTTTTATTTTTTTTTAAAAAAAATTTAGATGCCTAGACATGACAAGGTTGCTTGGGCGGCTCAGAGGTCGTCGTCGTCTCAGCAGGGCCGTGGCAGTACTATTCATTACGGAGATCTTTTGGCCGTGAGGTTGGCGGATCATCTTCTTCCGCTCCCGGTTCTACGATTTCGGATGTCAGAAGTGTTCCTGAGACTCAGTTCCCACCTCCTCCTCCTCCTCCTCCTCCTCCACCGGCCGTCGGGGTTCATCCCGATTTGGAGGTGCCGCCAACCGCTCCATTTGCGGTGTACACGGTCGAGGACATTATGGCAGCTCCAGGCAGGGAAGGGCTACCTGAGTTAGATCATTTCCGACGGGACGGACACAACATATTCTGGTATGTTTTATTTTTGAAATTTTTTAAATTTATTTCTTAATTAACAAAAAATTAACAAATTTAATAATTTTTTTTTTCAGGTTTAATGTTGACGGGTGTGTCGCTCAGAGCGTCACCGATTGTATCAGGGGATACTTTCCCGATCCAGCTCCAAACTGGAAAATGACGGCCAGCCACACCAAAAAGACCTGGTTCAAAACGTTCGCCGTAAGTCATTTATTTTTAATAATTTATAAATTTTAATATTATTGAACTAATTAATTTAATATTTTCTTGTTTCAGCAAAAATATCGTTGGTCCATAGGGATTCACCAGCTGGTGAAGAAGGAGTTTGAAGCGAAGGCAAAAACGAGATTGCTTGACATTGTCTACAACTGGAAGAACAATTTTCAGGTGGATTTCTAAATTTAATTCAGTTTATATCATTGATTTCAAATAATTTTTAATTTTTTTTTCCAGGTCGATGGTTATGAGGCGGGGAAACCCGATTGCCTCACATTTACGGTGTGGGATGGCCTCATCAGTTATTGGGGGTTGCCGGACTCGATCAGAACCTCCGAGAACCGCATGACGAAAGACGAGCATGGCAACACCAAGATGCTTCACAACGGGGGTCGAAAACCTCACGCGGGGATCCGTCTAGACATGGTAATAAAATTAATTAATTATTTTTTTAATATATTTATATTTTTCAAATTAATAATTAATTTTTAAAATAATTTTTTTAGGCTAAAGAAACGGGAGCTCTTCCATCTCTGAAAGAGCTTTACGAGAGGACCCACCGGAACAAGGCTGGGCATTTTGTAGATCGTAGATTCGAGCGGATCTACAACGATGTTGCTGCTCGGGTTGACCACCGCCAGACCCAGCTCACTCAGCAGTCTGGGACACCCGTCATATTATCCACTCCTGAAGTGGATAAGATTTACGAGGAGGTAAATATTTTTTTTATTATTTTTTATTATTTATTTATTTATTTTTTTAACATTATTAATCAATCTTTTTATTTAAAGGTCGCCCCTAGGAAAAAGGGACGCATCGTCGGGATTGGTTCCGTTAACGATGTCCGCGCAGCGATATCGTCTTATGCTCAGGAACAGCACGATGTCACGGTTCAGCTGCGCTCGGAGTTGCAGGCGACGCAATCTCATGTGAGTTCTCTTACCGAAATCCTAGATGTTTTGGCGGTCGGGAACTCGGTATTGGCGGAGATGTTGCATGTCCGACGGGAATCCGGAGCTCTTCCAACACAACATCCACCACCGCAGTCACATCCGTCGACGAGCAACGTGGACGAGCGGGAGTTCCAGGATGACGACTTCGCTCGTCGATTTCACGAGGAGCATCCGTAGTTTTTTTTTATTTTTAATTGTATATTATGAATTTAGAATTTAAATATTTAGTTATATAAAATATTTTGTTATTTTGTTTTTGTTTATAATTTAGATTTTTTAATTTTCAAAAATATATTATTTATATTTATTTTAATTATTATTTTTTAATAGAGAAAAAAATATTTCGAGGTAAATTCCTAGTAAGATTTTCTAAGTAAAGTCCTCGTAAATAATCGAAGTAAAACCTTAGTAAATCTTCCAAGTAATTTCCTAGTAAAGTTTCGTGAATTACTAGTAAACCTTTACTACGCATTTACGAGGAAGAAGTTACTACGACATTACGAGGAAACTTACGAGGCTTTTACGAGGAAATTTTTACCACGACTTTACGAGGAAATGTTTTCCTCGTAAATTAACTAGGAATTTACGAGGAAATCTGCTTTACGATGAACGGCTCACTACGAAACGCGTTTCCTCGTAAATTCCTAGTAAAGTGTCCGTTACTAGGAATTTACGAGGAAATTCTGTCCTAGTAAAACCTCTGTTTTCTTGTAGTGATTGTATTATGTTGATAATTGATACCATTACCATCTTACTTGTATATAACAATGTTCTTAAGCCTTAAAGGCTATGTTATTCAATCTGAATATACTTAAAATCATTTAGTGATTGTGTTGGAACACAGTTTTAACAGGTTGACTATTTCGAGTTTTCCGGTGACTTTTCCGGCCACGTTGTTGTTTGTCTCTACCAGATACATAGCTCATTAGAAAGCTTACAATGAGTACTATAATCTAGTATATTCATATGTTAAAAACTGATCAAAATTGAATGAAAAATGAAGTCTTGAAGTTGGTATCTTGGTGAGCACAATAACATTAAACACACAACTGTGCATTTTGTCTCACATTGAAAATACGAGGCTTAATGGAGCTGTATATATGGGCAGTTTTACATACCATGTTCCAAAGGTTCAGGGGAAGAGAGGAGGGCCCCCACGTGCCGCCGCCGTCCGGCTCGGCGTGGCGCGGACTTGGTCCCGGGCTTGAGCTTGGTCTTTGTGAAGGGCCTACGGCCCATTAAGATTGTTTTTGGACCAAGTTAAGTCTGAAGTTTTGGCTCATTTTTTCAGCCAAAAACCAATATGCATTTCGTTTAAAACGACAACTAGTTTGTCTCAAAACGTCACGTAGTTTTCTTCTCGCAGATATTTATAATGATAATAAAAAGAGCGGGTATTCGGGGATTAAGTTTCGTAACTTAAACTCTCCGAGATTTTTACCAAATCTCCACTAACGAGCGCACATTTTGCAGCTGTTACGGGAAACCGCTCCTCTTCTACTTCTTTAAATATCAGTTTTTCCTGTCCTTCATTCGATACGTTTTACACACAGAAAAATTCCAACTCACCTCCACAGCGTAAGTGTAGAGAGTGTTTCATAGAAATTATAGTTCGTCAGAGCGTTTCACGAGTGAATCGTGATTCGTCGCCATAGTTATATCCTGGGACTCTATATTCGTACAATTTCGTCTCACTACGGCGAATATTCAGAGTTAAAGAAAAAGATCATGTCTCGTCTCCATGTTTTATAGTTATTCAAGAATCATTTATTTCCTTAACTCGTTTCTAATATATCGTTCGTGTCGGTCCGATTTTCCGGCTACTACAATTTATTGTTACACACGTTGGCACTATTAGACTTGCTATCCCAGTTTACATGACACATTCTCTATTAGCTAAATTGGTTGATGAAACCGAGTGCTATGTAAGTGCTATGTTTTCTGTTTAGTGAACATAAATTTTAAAGGGTCGACGAACTATTTCCGCACGAGAACTATTATATAGCATTATATCTCCACCAAACTATGACCAAATGTTAAATATCTACGATTTGAAAATTATAAACGTATTTTTTCACGAATTAACAATTTCGAATGTATTTCTCCCCGAACCGATACTTCAAAACTTAATTACCCATAGATCATGATTTTAATTGGTTAATTATTAACCAAATAGTTTAAACCGATTAAGCCAAAACAAAATTCATTTTAAACAAGAATATTTTTTCTCTTCTTATTGAAATTTTCAAAATATAGAATTTTTTTTTGAACTTCAAAGAAGTTTTAGGTTTATATTTTTGTGTGTTTCTGAAATTTAAAATAAAAAAATTACATCAAATTTCATTTTTATAAAGTTTAATTAAATCACAATGAACAAATAAGCTTGCTAAATTTTTTTTTTTGAAATTTGAAAGAAAAAAAATCAAAATTTGATAAAAATATATGTTAAAAATCTAATTATTGAATTTTGATGAGAACAAATTTTTAATCAATAAATATCCACAATTTTATATTTTTATGTTATTGATAAAAAAATAATTTATGTTAAAATTTAACAAAAGATAGATTTTTGACATATATTTTTATCAAAATTTAATTTTTTGCTTTCAAATTTCAAAACCTCAAAAATTTAATAAGCTTATTTTTCATTGTAATTTTATTAAATTTTGTAAACATCAAATATTGATGTAAAATTTTTATTTTAAATTTAAAAAACACAAAAATATAAAAACAAATTTAGGAAAGCTTTTTTCAATTCAAAAAAAAAATCTATATTTTGATATTTCAACAAGAAAAAACAATATTCTTTAATAAAAATTGTTTAAAATGAATTATAGTTTTATTTAGCCGGTTTAAACTATTTAGTTAATAATAAACCAATTAAAACCATTGTCTATGGGTAATTAAGTTTTGAACTATCGGTTCGTGGAGAAATACATTTGAAGTTGTTAATTCGTGGAAAAATACGTTTATAACTTTCAAATCATGGAGATTTGACAATAAATCATAGTTTGGTGGCAATCTGATGCTATATAATAGTTCTCGTGGGAAAATAACTCGTAGACCCTATTGTAAGCCTGTGAACATATTGACTGAAGAAGAATGAATATCACAAAACACACAAAAGTTTTTGAAGATTTTAGGTATTAGAAGTTTGGATATGGATTAAACCGAAACTTAATTCCATATAAGTGAGGCAGAGAAGAGATACTTCCTTGAGAAGTGAGTGAGAATATTTGGAGAGGTTCTCTAAAACTCCACCTTGTGAATATAAGTGATGAAGTTAAAAAAAAAAAAAAAACACCTTGAATCCAAACTCGAAGAAGTTTCAACGACAATGTTCTAGTGCCATAAGACTAAGAGACGGGTTTAATCTAATTGTAGAAGCCATCATGAAAACCTGGAGACCAAACAGAACATTCAAGCCTTGAAAGACACAAACATACCTCAAAATACTTCATGCTGACTGGTCCAAGGATGGGTTACTAAAGGATTGCAATCATAAAAGCCTCAAAATGCTCCTTTCATCAAAAGTCAAGTTATGCTTATTCACTTGTGTAGAGCACCTGAGATCAGAACACCAAGAATGCCTCAAAAACTGCACCAGAGGTGTGCAAGATATTGGCCTAAAGAGCTGCTTAGCCGATAGAGATCCAAGTGGAGGAAGATGTTTTGAGAGCTGGGAATTTGAAAAAACATTAAGGTTCAGTTCAACTACTTTAAGCTATTAGGTTCACCAAGGAACACTCCAAGGAATGATTATAACAGCGACCATCGATTTTATCTCACGGCCAAAGTAGATATTATACATTTATAATATGTTTGTAGGTACAACGGGGAATTTAGAGCTTCTGATTAACCCAAGAACGACCCTACAACACCACTGGTTATTTCAAAGACTTGTATTTGGTCGAGTAGTTTTATTTTTTATTTTACTTTTTCTTTCAATAAGTTTTTTCCATTATACTTATAGTACTTTTACCTTTTGTTTCATAGATTATGCTTTCTTTATTTGTTTCTTTGGACACTCATGAAGGTCGCGGCCAAGGAGGGATTTAGAAACGTTTAGAGTTGGGGGAATAATACTAAAAATGGCAAAAAAAAAACAAATTAAACAGGGGGATTTTTCCTTAAGTCTCCACTAAACTATAAAGATTTTAATTAAATTAATTCAAATATTCGATAAGTATTAAAAACAGTAGAGGGCACGTGACCCATACTCCGTAACATCCATCCAGGTGTTGCGGCTAAAGATTATATTAACAAAGTTCTAGTGGTAGAAATATTATGGTTTAATGGTCAAAGTTTAGAAGATTTTACATTTATATTTGGGATTTGAATCACAAACAGCACAATTTTTTATAGATTATAAGATACAAAGCTTATCAGAAATATTAAAATACACATGTCCATACACATGTCCATAGTGACCCATACTCCGTAACATCCATCCAGGTGTTGCGGCTAAAGATTATATTAACAAAGTTCTAGTGGTAGAAATATTACGGTTTAATGGTCAAAGTTTAAAAGATTTTACATTTATATTTGGGATTTGAATCACAGACAACACAATTTTTTATAGATTATAAGATACAAAACTTATCAGAAATACTAAAATACACATGTCCATAGTGATAAGCTAGAATACACATATCCATGGATGTCGTACATGAAAAATCATCTATCGATCTAAGTGTGTTTCAGGGAAAGCTTCATTGTAAAATCATTATTTGTGGAATTGTTCATCATTATTACTTAAGTTGCATTAAAAGTTCTGAATTTTCAAAAGAAAAAATTGAAGAAAAAATTGAAAAAAATTGTTCAAATATAGAAAAATTCTATTTTTTTATTATTTATTTAAACAATTATTTATATTTATGAAAATTTAACCTAGCCGACTAGCGACTGGCGATGACTTTGACGACTTTTTTTCTCCTAAACAGATCTCCTTTGAGATTTGTTTATGACTCTAATCTAAGTGTTCCTTTATACTAGATTAGCCTTATACAATTCTCTCTCGTTGGTTTGGGATGTATCCGTCCCTATCTGTGTTTCTTAGGCGTCAAGGTGTTTTGGATCTCACGCTTCATGCTCTGTTTTGGTGTTTGATCGGCTCTGTTTTGATATGTCGCTTCCAGCACGTTTTGGTATACGAAATCTGATTCTTTGATCAGTGTGTTTATCCTCGTCCCTACATGGCTCGGATCTCATTGCTTTGTTTCTAGTTCTGTTCTGATCGCGATTCTAGTGCTGTTCTGATCGCGTTAGCTGATCCTTTGATCAGTCCATCTTTGTTCCTGCCGTTGATAGATTCAGTGGGTTCGAGAGGCTTCACTCGGGATGTTTCTATAACAGACCCAAAAGGTAAAGGAAAACAAATTTCCTATGAAAAAGATGATGATCCGATTATTCTTGATGATGAAGTGGGTGACAAGCAGATTGAGGAATATGGGATTTCCTTGATTGGAAAAAATATTAATCTTCGCAAACAATGCGTTGAGAAGTTGAGGCCACATGCCTCAACAATGGGGGATGCAAAATAAGATTACAGCTAATGACCTTGGTAATGGGTGGTTTTTATTTAACTTCAGAAGCGAGGATGATCTCAATGCGCTGCTAGCTCTAGCCCCTTTTCATTACAACTATTGTATGTTCGTCCTTGACCGTTGGAAGCTGATAATCCATAAGAATTATCCTTGGACCATACCTTTTTGGATCACTCTTGAAGGCATACCACTTGACATGAGGATTTTTATGTATTTCAATACAAACTCTATTGAATTAACCCTACGAACTATTCTTGCCAAGAGAGTTCAAATTGTAGTATTTAGGAATCGAATCCACAGGGAACGTGAGCACACAATAGACTATAGATGTTTAGATTAAGCTAAGAAAACAATGTATTAAAGAAGTAATAGTAGACAAGTAAGCATGTGATTGGTTTGATAACAATAAGATGAAATAGCTAGGTCGAGGGATTTATCAATCAATAGTTCAAAACACAAATCAAGGATGCTAAGAGTTTTATAGATCAAATTCTAGAACTCTAATTTAATAAGCAAGTAATCTAGCTCTCGCATACAATTACAAATCAGATGCTTAAGTTCTATGTTCCAGCTCTCGCATGCAAACAAGGATCGAGCGTCGATCAATTCCAATGCTTTGGTTCGATCAATGCTACCTTAGACAATCATTAACACACATATCAATAATGTTCAACTAGATCCTAGACCAATTCTCGTATGCGCCTAGATATTTAATCCACACAGGGCTCGGGTTCCGTTAATTAGTTCTAAAGCTTTTAATCGGATTGAGAACGATTTATAGAATGGTTTTGGTTATAGTTAGAACGTTGTTTGCGATTTGCTTCTCGCATTTCCGCGAAACGTTTCTTACTTGATGGAAAATGGTTTGCGTTTTGCTCTGTAGCTCTATCGCAAAACATTTTTCTTATATGATTCATAAAAAACGTTATAAGACGATTTGTTTCCACAAAAGCTTTCTTAAGCGAGTCGTGAAACAATATACAAGTCTACACAAACGGTTTATGCAAACGCTTTTAAGCGAGTTTGCAAAACGTTTCCAGACTTATATCGATATGATTTGGTGCTTTGTAACGCTTTAAGCGATCTACTAAAAACGCCAAAATGACAATCGATTTACATTATTATTTATTGAAATAATATGTTATCTGCTGATTGGAGTCTAATCCGCTTTCATGTTTTCTCTACAGAAAAATGACGGAAACTAACAACACCCCTATTGACACCACCACTGATACGCAAACTCCACTCAACGCTGCTCAAACTGATGCAACCATGACAACCGCTGATGCAACAACAACAACCGCTGCAACAATGACACCTACCCTTCCAGTGGGAAATGTTGCTGATGAAACCATCGCGTCGTAGCCTATTCGGTGCTGGTCTCTATCAAACGGCTCCTGCTCAAGGAACCACAAGTGCTCCGGTTGTAGTTGCAACTCCTCCAACTATACCAAGCTTGTTCACTCAAGGATTAATGCCTGACAAGTTTGATGGCAAAGGCTTCAAAACGTGGCAAAAGAAGATGATGTTCTTCCTAACAACAATGAAGCTGGATAAATTCACCCAGGAGGACAAACCCATTGTCCCTTACGGGATTGATGATGTGTACGCTCTTGCAACTGTTGACAGTTGGGTGCATTCCGACTTCATGTGCAAAGGATACATTTTGGGTCGCCTTATTGACCCATTGTACCAAGTCTACTGTGAGATCCCCACATCGAAAGAGTTATGGAGATCACTGGACAAGAAGTACAGAGGTGAGGACGCTGGCTGCCAGAAGTATGTGGTTGCAAAATTCCATGACTTCAAAATGGTGGATTCAAAACCCATCATGGATCAGGTGGAAGCGTTTCAGCTCATTTGCCATGAAATTGCTGCTGAAGGAATGTCCATCTGTGAGACATTCACAACTCTCAGCTTCATCCAAAAGCTTCCTCAAGCTATGCAGAATTCAAGAACTACCTGAAGCACAAAAAGAAGAAGATGGGACTCGAAGATCTCATTCAGAGGCTTCAGATGGAAGCCAGAAACCGAAATGATGACAAGCTGCTCCAAGCTAAAGAGCACAGTGTCAACGTGGCTGAAATGAAAGGTAAAGGAAAGGCAATTGCTCGCTCTCCTGCCAAGCCTTCCAAAACAGCTGCAATTTTGAGGGCTTCTGGTCCAAACTTCAAGAAGAAAGGCATTGAGATCAATGCGAATGTGGAGAAATTCAAGGGAAAATGTCACTACTGCCACAAAGTTGGTCACATGACTGCTGAGTGTCGCAGCAAGATCAGAGATGAGAAGGCTCAGGCGAATCTCACTGAAGAAGATCTCGTTGCAGTGGTGACTGAAGTCAACATGGTTGAAAGCAACAACCCTAAGGAATGGTGGTATGACACTGGTGCCACCACCCACATTTGCACTGATAGGGCGATGTTCAGCACCTATCAGAAAAGCAAGACTCAGGAGAAGCTGTTCATGGGAAACACTGCAGTCTCCAAGATTGAAGGTCGCGGCAAGGTGATTCTGAAGATGACATCTGGACGTGAAGTCACTCTGCAAATGTGAAGCATGTGCCTGACATGAGGAAGAACCTGGTCTCGGGAACCTTGCTCAGCAAGAATGGATTCGCCACAAGTCTTGAGGCGGACAAGCTCGTGATTAGGAAGAATGGGGTTTATTTGGGAAAGGGGTATGTTAAGGATGGACTGGTCAAAATGAATGTAATGACAGTCACTCCAAAAATTGTAGCTCCAAAAGTTTCAATGAATAAGAAAGAGCCAGTTGCTTATTTGGTTGAGTCTTTTAATATATGGCATGAAAGATTAGGCCATGTAAACTACAAAACGATACAAAGATTAATGAATCAAAATTTAATCCCAAAATGCAAAACAAGTAAACAAAAATGTGAAGTATGCGTACATGCTAAGCTCACAAAAACGCTCTCACCTCGTGTTGAAAGAACTAACAAACCTCTAGATTTAATTCACACAGATTTATGTGACTTAAAATACATACAAACTAGAGGTGGGAAAAAGTACTTTGTGACCTTCATAGACGACTGCACAAAATATTGTTATGTATATTTATTACATAGCAAAGATGAAACCTTAGAAAAATTCAAAGAATTTAAACTCGAGGTCGAAAATCAGCTTAAAACAACTATTAAAATAGTTAGAAGCGACAGAGGAGGCGAGTATGATGGTCCATTTAATGCTTTTTGTAAAGAACATGGAATAATTCATCAAACTACAGCTCCTTACTCACCAGAATCTAATGGAGTTGCTGAACGTAAAAATCAAACTCTAAAAGAGATGATGAATGCAATGTTGCAGGAATCTGGGTTACCCCAGAACATGTGGGGGGAAGCGTTGCTTACCACTAATTATATCCTCAACAAAATTCCACACAAAGTAACTGGCAAAACTCCATATGAACTATGGAAAGGTAATTTACCTTCGTATAAATACCTCAAAGTGTGGGGGTGCTTGGCAAAAGTTGCGGTACCGCCACCAAAGAAGGTCACTATTGACCTAAAACAGTGGATTGCATCTTCATCGGGTATGCACATAATAGTACTGCATATCGGTTTCTGGTACATAAATCTGAAATATCAGATATTCATGAAAATACAGTAATGGAATCAAGAAATGCATCTTTCTTCGAAGACATTTTCCCATGTAAGGAAAAACAAGGTTCAAAACGAACTCGAGAAGAAAGAGACGACGACAATGTTTCAGAAATTGAGACAAATGTCGACATTTCTATAAATGATATTTCAGAAAATGAAAAAGATGAACCTAGAAGGAGTAAAAGAACTCGAAAGGAAAAATCTTTTGGTGAAGATTTCTTAATGGCATTTTTAGTAGAAAATGATCCAAAGACTTTGGCAGAAGCCATGGCTTCACCAGATGCTCCATTTTGGAACGAAGCTGTCAGAAGTGAATTCGACTCTATCATGCAAAATTATACATGGTATATAACGGATTTACCACCTGGCTGCAAAGCATTAGGGAATAGATGGATAATGAAACGAAAACTAAACCCTGATGGAACACCTGGTTTACACAAAGCTAGACTTGTAGTTCAAGGATTCGACAAAAAGAAGGCCTTGACTATTTTGACACATATTCTCCAGTAACGAGAATAACCTCAATAAGGCTGATGATAGCAATCGCAGCTCTAAGAAACCTAGAAATCCATCAAATGGATGTAAAAACCGCCTTTCTAAATGGTGATTTAGAAGAGGAAATTTACATGAAACAACCTGAGGGTTTTGTTATTCCTGGACAGGAAAACAAAGTATGTCGACTTGTAAAGTCACTTTATGGGCTTAAACAAGCTCCTAAACAATGGCATGAAAAATTTGACAATGTAATGATGTCAAATGGTTTCAAAATTAACGAATGTGATAAATGCATATACTACAAAACTACCAAAAATGTGTATGTTTTGCTATGTCTATATGTAGATGATATGCTCATTATTGGAAGCAATAAAGATATTATCAATCACACAAAAACATGCTCAAAGGGAAATTTGAGATGAAAGATATGGGATTAGCAGATGTTATTCTCGGGGTTAAAGTCACAAGAACTTCAAATGGAATTATCTTAACCCAATCTCACTATGCTCAAACAATATTAGATAGATTTAAAAACTACTCTAATAGTACGGCAAAAACTCCGTTAGATCTCCAAATGCACTTGACAAAGAATTCAGGTGAAGCGGTTTCACAAAACGAGTATGCACGAGTGATTGGAAGTCTCATGTACTTGACCAATTGTACTAGACCAATCTAGCTTATGCAGTAAACGTACTTAGTCGATATACAAGTAATCTAGGTCATACACACTGGAAAGGTATAACCAGAGTACTCAATTACTTGCGCTACACTGAAAATTTTGGGCTTCACTATAGTAAAGAACCAGCAGTTTTAGAAGGATACAGTGACGCTAACTGGATATCAGATTCTAAAAACTCAAAATCCACAAGTGGATACGTCTTTACACTAGGAGGAACAGCAATATCATGGAAATCTACTACACAAACAGTGTTAGCCAGATTCACCATGGAATCTGAGTTTATAGCCTTGGACAAAGCAGCACGAGAAGCTGAATGGCCAAGAATTTTTTTGGAAGATATTCCCATGTGGTAGAAACCTGTACCAGCTATATGAATATATTGTGATAGTCAATCAGCTATAGCTCGGGTTACAATTGTAAATTCTCGTCACTGCATCAGAATTATCAGAGTCCTAAGATCGAGTCTGCATTTAGTCTGCATATGCTTAGAGTCATTTCTATTCATGTGAGAGATTGTTGGAACACAGTTTTAATAGGCTGACTATTTCAGGTTTCTGGTGACTTTTCTGCCACGTCGGTGGTTGTGTCTCGCACGGATTCATAGCTCATTAGAAAGCTTCACAATGAGTACTATAACTAGTATATTCATATGTTAAAACTGACGCAAATTGAATGAGAAATGAACAGCCTTGAAGTTGGTATCTTGGTGAGCAAAAATAACATTAAACAAACAACACAATGTGCCTTTTGGGGGGTCCCACATCACTAATAATAGGCTATAATGGACTTGTAAAATATGGGGCAGTAATCTTACCAATGGTTCCAAAGGCTCAGGGGAAGAGAGGAGCCCCCACACGCGCGCGCCGCCGTCCTGCCGGCTCGGCTTGGGCTTGGGCCTTGAAACTTGGGTCTTGTCTTGGTGGA
>CAJHQP010005781.1:0-43143 GCA_905132765.1 Moricandia arvensis | reverse complement strand
AACTTTTTATCCGAGTGATTCCTTTTTACCCGCTTGGAGTTTGGCAATTTACTCTTGGATTCTAATCAAACCACGAATGAATCAAGATGTAATGAAGCTTTAATTTGTGAATCAGTAAATAAATGTGGAATAATGCACACACCAGAAGTTGAACAAATAACATAAAGTTCATGATGGAGTAAAAGTCTATCACGCTCACTCTAAATAGAAGGTGATTCCAGTTTATCAATATTTGGAGATTTGGCAATTTCCTCTAATTGTAAATGCAAAGACTCCTGAATAAATACGAGTGTAAGTAAAGCTTATTTGGACTCGAGTTAAATCAGTGGATAATCACCAATGAAGTTGGATCAATATCGCTAGGAATTATGATGAGAAGTTATCCACTTTTAACCAAAGTGTTCATAATATTACCTGCATACCATATTTCCTTTTTGATACTATTATGGATGAATCATGATGCAGAGATCATGACTTGAGAAATCGTATATAGAGATTTATCACCCTCTAAAGATATATAGAATTGTGATGAAGAAGTATCCCCTTTTACGAATTGTTTGAGATTTTGGCATGTTTCTTCATATATAAGAATGAATTGCAGGAGGCTATTCATTGAAATTCTCATATTCTGTGCGATTATCACCGCTGAATATGTTATGAACCAATATCATGGTTGGAATGTATACTCTTTTAGAGAGAAGTGATTCCAGTACACCATGTTGGGAGAGGAGACATTATCTTCTTAATTGTATCCAAACTAGAATGAAGAACGATCTAAGAATCTGGATTGACTCATAAATCCAGAAGATCAATCACTATCTGAAAGTGAATATTTGGAGGTTTATGAATGAAGAAGTTATCCCACTTTAACCGAAGTGATTCACCCTTTACTGATTGGAGATTATTGTAATTTCCTTCTTACAATTAATAAATAATTAATATATTTGGATGCATAAATCAGTCTGGTGTATAATCCCCTATGAAGATTGGAAATAATCAATTACAGTAGGGGAGTTATTATGAAGAAGTTTTTCTCACTTTAAACCGAAGTGATTCAGTTTACCTCTGTTTGAGATTTGACAATTCTTCTTAATTGTAATCAACCAGAATGAATCAAGATTTTAGATATAGTCTGCGTTTTTACTCTCTCACCTAAATCAGTGGATAACACCTTGAACACGTTGAATCAATATCATAGGAGTTAATTGTGAAGAAATTATGCCCACTTATAACCGCAAGGTGAATTCTCCAACCTTTTTACCTGCTTGGAGATTATGGTGGATTCTACTTCTTCTTTGTCGTTCTATAAACCCAGAATATTGAATCAACAAAATAGGTAGAAACTCGTATTTTGGTGGAACACATAAAGCTCAGTCGGGAAATCGACCATATCTAATAGGAGTTAGTGATGATGGTAAGTTTATTCCTACTTGTAACCACCGAAAGTGTGGATCCTAGTGGTATACATATGTATTTGAGATGTTTGGCAAAGTTCTTCATATAGTCATAGAAAGGTTCCGGATATACTCATAAACCGCCAGGAAATGGATGAAAAGTAAAAAGATGAATGTATGAACTACATAAGTAGCAGTGGGAGTAATATGTTCCAACTATCTGGTTGTGTGGTCTCTGTACGTTAGGAATCAATTAAATTATATTGATTTAGAGAATGACTGAGAGAAGGCTTATCCGTAGCTGAACGGAAGTGATTCCCCTTATACCCTGTTTGGAGAGATATATGTGACAATTTCTTTCTAGGATATTGAGTAACATGGAACTTTATGAAAGAATATAGACCAAGGGTCAAATGATTATACGAGGCTTAGAGATTTGACTCTTAAATCAGTCTGGATCGGTAATCATCAGGCCACACGCCTTGCCCTAAGCCTCATTACCTCTACGTTCCACGCTTCCGATCACAACCGAAGGTGACAGCTGCAAATGCCACAAAGTGGAGGCTCAGGAGAACAATGGGCAGCAGAAAAGACATAGATCGGTGATTGACACTATGTACACGTTACTCTCACGGATACCCTTGAGCACTCCTAATCATAAGATGCCGCCGGTTCAGGTAAACGAGAGTAACCCTTTGTCGTCCGTCGAATTTCTTACATTGAAGGAAGGTTCTTAATCGCGTTTTCGAGCAGAGTAGGAAATCTGGGGTTGAATTTTGAATCGAAATGATGGAGTGGATTGATTTAATGGACTTCAGAAAGATGATCCTATGGAGTACATGATCATAGATCTCAGTCGTAGATGAGCTCTAACATACTGCAAGTGAAGAAATGAACTCTGGTTACGAATCAAACGAGTAGATCGTTTTGTTGAAATCAATCAGAACACATTGACACTGGCTTTGTTAGCAAATCAGTGTGTTCCAAAAGGAAGATGAACAGATCCAGGCGCATTAAACAACAGATCTCTACACGAGAGAAGAAATAATTTTTAATAAAAAAGGTGAATGCTTTTTTCAGAGAATTTTTCTCGAACGGGTTTAAGCTAGCAGAAATACCCCGAAAAGTTTGTGAAAGGCTCCTAAAACTTGTAAACAAAACGTCGAAAAATAAAGAGTGATGGAAATCTAGACCAAGTCCAGAAGACTTGAGTAACGTGAAAAAGAGTTGGGTCTGTTCCCTTGCTTGATTTTCCAAGTTGGTTTGGGTCTGGTTTAGAAGTAAATCGCGAAAAGTGAGCAATTGAATTCTTCAATCTTCTGGTTTGCGCACTCCTAGCTAAAACTGGGGCGCACAATAATTAGAAAAACAATGTTAAGAATGGATCTTGTTCTTGATTGATGTTATTGGCTGACGTTAAACACGGTGCATTCCATGATCAGTCTTGGGTAGAGAAGACATTTGTGGTCGAAAATCTTACTATCATCTATGCAGCTATAGTCTACATATGCACCCCCATGAAAAGTATCAATACTAGAACGTTCAGCTCATTGGCTATGTCTCTCTTACAAGAATGTCCACAATCCAACTTTAATTCGCTTCTAGTTCAGCCGTCTATGTGGCTGTAAGGGGTGCATGGTTTTCTGCATGCTATCGTATCCTGCCCGATCAGGGTCCTTTAGAATGGGATTTGTACCCATCTTAAATACCTGTAGACATCATGGCGGTGCTATGCGGATAGTTGCAGAAATCTTAAATCACGCGCAACATTGAAGATAGACTAACAAAGCATACCGGTTACCCAACTTGAAGATCAATTTTGTAGATGCATTGTTGTTGATGCACTGATTAACTTATATATTTCAGAGGACCATATAGCACGTTCCATATTGGACACTATAGCACTATGTAAGGTCTCATCTTGTTCTTGGAGCAAAAAGAGTTTATGATTGTGCTTTCAGACAGGAAATTCTGATACCTTTCTCAAGTAATTCGTAATTCTACTCGAAACCTCCTGGTTTCTATTGTAGAAAGTGTAATCAAACTCACGCTGTTCTTGTTGGCTTGCCATTCTCATACTTCTTTAGGTCCTTTCTTATGTTCTTATGTTAACAAGAGTGTTTCTGTTTTTGATTTTGAACCGACAGTATCGATAAAACGCAGTACTATGGGAAATGAAAGATAGTTAATCCCAAATTTTTAACCAGCGGAAGTGATTTCCAGCGTTTAGAGCTATGTTTGGAAAATTTGGGCAATTTCTTCTTACCATTGGTTGAGGAGACAACCTATATTAAATGAATATGATGCCACAGGATACACACATAGATTTGAGCGATCTCCACAAGATACAATGTGGACATTATAATCACATCACAGGGGTGTATTGAATCAATTATAATAGGCAACGAAGAGTTATTCGAATGAAGAAAGATGGGGTTATCCATCAACTTATGATACGCTCAAGTTTGATAGGTGATATCCAGTTTACCAATTGATATGGAAGAATTTGGCACAAAAGAGTTTATATGGATGTGAACACAACAACAGAAGTAGAATCAACAAGGTAGCACAATGAATCTTTGATCTGAGCGAGAATCAAAAAATAACAGTAGGGGATGAATACCACTTGGAGAAGGTATTAGAAAGAGAATGAGTCAGAAGAAATGTATTGGATGTATATACTAGAGAGGAAAAAGTAATCGCGAAGGAGTCTCTTACACTTTTATGTCTCCACTGTAAGAATAGATATATTCGAATTAAATCATGGTGTTTTTGGAAGATTGTCGAGTCAATCTCCACACTCATTGGGATATCTGAATACAGACAGAATAGAATCACACAGAATGCAAGAAGATTGATTGTTGGAAATCGGATATAGAGAATCAAGTGGATAATCAATGCCACAGAAGAAGTTGAACAAATAATATAGGGAGTAATATGAGAAGGATGTTATACAATCACTTTATAACCGAATATGATTCTGCAGTTTATCCCTTATTTGGAGATTAGCAAATTCTCTTAATTGTCTAAGTCACAACCTAGAATGAATGACGATGTAAGAAAAGCTTTGATTTGACTCATAAATCAGTGGATAATCACCCTAAAGTTGAATAATTATCATAGAGTTATTGAATAAGAAATTATCCCACATTTATACCGAAAGGTGATTCCAATTTACGGCTCTGTTTGGAAGATTTACGACTAGCTTTTCTTCTTGCGATTATTAATAAACAAGAATGAATCAAGATTTAAGAGCTTACTGTGAGAGGAATCAGTCAAATCATGGAGATCACCCTGAAGTTGAATCAAATATCATAGACTTAACGATGAAGAATTTCCTTGTCAACTTTTAGTACTCCGAAAGGGAATTTCCATTTTAACCTGTTTGGAATATATCGGTTGATATTTCGAGAGTATCTACTTCTTGATCTAATAGGGCACACACATGATTGAATTCTAGGATACGAAGAAAGCTTGTAATTTGAGGCTCATAAATCGACTGTAATGAAATCACCCTGAATTGATCAATTTCATCGGGAGTCATGATTGAGAAGTTTTGTACGTCGACCACCCACTTTTAACTGAAGTAAATTCCAGTTTTACTCCACTGTGTTGGTGATTTTTGGTACTTATCTTCTCTTATTATAATAAAACAAGATAGAATCAAGATGTAAGAAGATTTTTTGGAATCGGATCAAATTCAGCGCGACGTATCAACCCTGAAGTGTGTATAATCAATATCATAACGGAGTTATGATGAAAATGTTATCCCACTTTTAGACCGAAGTGATTTCTCTTTTCTGTTTTGGGAAGATTTTGGCTAAGTATCTTCTTGTAGATTATTGAATTTAAAAGCCATGTAAGTGAATCATGATTAAGAAGCTGCAGCTTGGCGACTTATAATCACGTGGTGATAACACCGGCTGACGTTGAATCAATATCATGACGGTAAGTTAATGCATGAACGAAGTTATCCCACTTTTAACACGAAGCTTGATTGACCAGTTTGTATCATGATCTTTCGAGAGGATTTGGCCAATTTCTTCTAATTGTCTAGATGCAATACCGAGAATGACTGCAAGATGCAAGAGATCTTGACTTGGACTCAGACACATCAGTGGACTAATTACGCCTGAAGTGATTCACAATGTTATCCTATTTGGAGATTTGGAGAAATTTCTTCTTAATTGTAATGCAAGTCTCAAGAATGATGTAAGATGTTAGACAGCTTCATTTGACTCATAAATCCAGTGGATAATCACCCTGAAGTTGAATCAATATCAGAATAGAGTGCTTACTGATGTAAGAAGTAGTCCCATCCCACTTTTAACTCGTGATAGTGAGATTCCTTTTACTCGCGCTGTCTTGCACGATTAATGCAATTTCTTCTGTCTTAGACTTCTCAATAGCAAGTCACACGAGATCTGAATCTAAGACGCAAGAAGCGTCACTTCTAGGTAAGATAGATAAAATGTAGGAGAGTACATCAACTGCCCACGAAAAAGTTGATATACTAGTATAACATAAGAGAGTCACGATGGAGCAGTTATGCGAAACCTTCTTTTAATAGAAGTGATGCCAAGTTTTATCTGCAATAGTAATGGAAGCAATATGGCATTTCTCTTAACTGTACATCCAAACCTGAATGACACATCTGACGATGTATAGAAGCTCTGAATGTCGAGCATCTCGTAGATATCAGTGAGCCGATTAGATCACCTCTCGAAGTTGAGATCTAAATATCGTAGGACATTATGATGAAGATAGCTTATCTGCCACTTTATAATCGCAATAGTGATGTCTCATGACTAAACAATAACAAAAGGAATAGCAGTAGATCCGTCTTTGGAGATCTGTGCTCAACATTGCTGTGCGACTGATAGCTGAGAGCAAGACTACGACTAGTGAATCATGGACGCATAGAAACTCATGAGAGTTTGGCACTCAACATCAGTGGTACTCACCCCTATACGCTTGAATTACATATCAAGTACGCGGTAATTGAGCATGAAGACCTGTTATCCCACTTTTAGCGCGAAGTCAGTGTACCAGTGTGTTACCATGTTGTTTGAGATATGGGCCAATTGTTCATCTCTTAATTCATAATCAAGATCCTAGTGAATGAATATGAAAGCTATGCAAGATAGCTGTATGTAGAATCATATATCAGTCGGATAGATCACGCGCTGAAGTGTGAACGCATGACTTAATCATATCGTGAGTTTGATGTGAGATTGAAGCTTATTCAGCACTTTCTACCGACTAGTTGATTACTAGTATTACCTATGTTTCGCGAGGACTGGCAAACTTCTTCTAATCTGTAATGCACAAGCAATCGGAGACATGAGCGACGATCGTGATAGGGAATACTGGATATCGGTAGCTCGCGATAAATTCAGAAGATCATCACCCTGAAGTTGAATGCAATCATATCATGCGAGTTCATGATGAAGAAGTTATCGCCACTTCTCATAACATGCTTGGAAAGTGCATCTGCACCTTTTACGTGCTTGTGGAGATCTCATGAGTAAGTCTTCTATGATCTCTACATAGAGACTATGAGGAATGACTCACACGATCGGACAGAAGTTGATTTGGATCATAAATCAGTGAGTAATCAAATCCATGAAACTTGAAGAAACACACACTATCTAGAGTCATGGTAGGAGTTATTATGAAGAAGTTATGATCTCGACGTTCTTAACCCGAAGTGATTCCAGTTTACACCTAGTAACTAGAGACTTGTGAATCAATTTCTTCTCGTTATTGTAATCAAACTCAGAATGACATCAAGATTCTAGAAGCTGTTTTTTCTAAACTCATAATCACGTTGGACAGATCACACGCTGATAGTGTGAGATCAATGAGCATGCATGATGTTATCTGTGAGAGCAAGATGTATCGCGCATCTTTTAGCGCGGCATGTAATCTCCTTTTAAACCACTGCTGGAGATTCTGGTAATTGTTCTTCTTGATTGCTAATAAAACTGAGAATGAATCAAAATGTATGAAACTTGATTTGGACTCATAAATCAGGCTGGAAATCACCAGTATCATAGACGTTAATGATGAAGAAGTTATCGCCACGTTTTAACCGCGAAGTGATTCTAGTTTATCAAGAGCTATTAAGAGATTGGCAATCTTCTTCATATAGTAATCAGAACCAGAATGATGATGAATAATGTAAAACAAGATTGATTTGAGGACGTCATAATGTCAGTGGATAACTTAGCGCGCTGACGTTGAATCAATATAATATAACTTATGATGAAGAAGTTATCCTAGCTTTTTGAACCGAAAGTGATTCCCTTTACCTGTTTGGAGATCTTGACAATTTCTTCTCTGATTATAATCAAAACCAGAATTAATGCAAGATGTAAGAGGCTTGATTTGACGTCATAATCAGCTGGATAATCACCCCCGAAGTTGCAACCAATATCATAGGAGTTACTGAAATGAAGAAGTTATCCCAATTTAACGCGAAGTGATTCCATCAGTTTACTATGTTGATAAATTTGGCAATTCTTCTAATTGTAATCAAACCCATAATTGAATGAAGATGTAAGAAGCTTGATTTGACTCAAAAATAGTGATAATCAACACTGAATGTTGAATGGCAATATCATAGGAGTATGATGAAGAAGTTATCTCACTTTTAACGCGAGAGTGATTCCAGTTTACCCATTCTGGAGATTTGGCAAAAATTTTGATTCTAATCAAACCAGAATGAATCAGATGCGAAGAATCCTGACTTTGACTAAAAATCAGTGGATAATCCACGGCTGAAGTTGAATCAATAGTACATAGAAATTATGATGAAGAAGTATCCCACTTTTAGCCGAAGTGATTCGCAATTTAGCCATGTTTTGGAGATTCTCGCAATCGTCTCTCTTGATTCTAATCAAGACCTAGACATGAATCAAGATGCAAGAAGATGATTTTGGAACTCATACAATGGCAGTGATAATCAACCTGCGAGTTGAACGGACATATCGCATAGGAGTTATGATGATAGATGTTGATCATATACTCATTTAACGGCGATATGATTCCAGTTTACTTATTGTTGGAGATCTAGGCAAATTTCTTCTTAATGTGTAATCAAACTAGATCCAGAATGAATGACGATGAAACTAAAGCTTGATTTGGACTACATAAATCAGTGGATAGACCAGCCGCTTTACTGATCCAAGAAGTGTAATAGAGCTCTACTCTGATATGGAGTTTATGTACTGAATCATTGAGAGCTTTATCCTCAACTCATCTCTAGAGCCCTCGAGACAGTGAGCGTATGACACCAATTACCGTCTGTTTGAGATTTAACATTATACCGTCTTATATTTCTGCTTCTTGACTATAACCATTAATGACACTATGCGTAAGATCTTTAAGAAGCTGAACTAGTTGGAAATATACAATCATGCGGCGAGGATACTGACCAGCTGATGCGCTTGAGTATCAATATCATCCTGATGTGAGTATTATGATGAAGAAGTTATCCCACTTTTGACACTCGCGAGATGTGCGATATCTCTCATTTAATCCACTGTGATTTCGCAGATCATCTCCCGACAAGTCTCTGTCTATTCTATCAGATTTCGGTCAAACCACTAGGTAATCTCTGAGGATGTGTATTCGCACGCGGTATAATTAACACAGCATAAGATTAATTTGCGAGTCACATTAATCTTCCACTTGGTGCCTAAGGAAAGACAAGCCCTTAACACTAGCAATTCAAGTCAATGTTGGAATATTTGAATGAACTGTACACGCTTATTACCACTATTTCTTTCAACTTGTGAGTAAAGATAACTTCCTCTATGGCAATTTTATCTATCTGCACTGGCTGCGAGCTCTTGGCTGAGGTTTCAGCCAGTCAATAATACTTAACTTATATTTATACATAAACAAGAAAATGAAAAATCAAGATGTAAGAGAGATTTATTTGGAATATGCAGAGAGAGGCGAATCGAATCCACCTGCAATAGTTGAAGTATATTAGTGTCTCAAGGACTAAATGTAGATTAAGAGTATGATCCTTCACACTTCATCAACTGAGAGTGTACTTTCTTCGTCATGTTCGACTCTTGGTGAGTACAGATTTCTGAGAATGAATATGTCTTGCTTTGATTCTATACCTTCATACTCGGCCCCTCAATTACAAGAATTAAATCTGTAGACACATTTATTCACCTATCTCACTTCACAGATGGAGGTCTAAGCTTGTCAGAGGTTCATATAAATTACCTTCGTAAAGAAGTCACATACCTGCTTCTGAATCCTTCGAGAATCATAGTACGAAATGTGACGAGATGTGATGATAGATAATTCAAGTTATTTGGGTACATCTTAACCAGCACCTTTCTTATTTCCAAGGTATCACGTCGCGCTTTTTTGGAGCATGATTTCTTCTATTCCTAAGAGAAATTGTAACTTTTATGCCTCACTCTCCAAATCGCTTAATATTCAATGAACATCAATGATTTTTCAAAGTAATGCTTTTAGGTGTGTGTATAGTGAATGCTATGCTTTTGTCAACTTTTTATCTCTCCTCTTTTGAATGTGATGAATTGTTTCTATACTAAACTATCATCACATGGGATGGACATACTTAATAGGTCACCGTTTGTTTTGGACATATGTGTTCCTTTCAGTAGATGATAAAGTCGCATAGGTCTATCATAACTGAAGAGAGCTATAATGCACTACATCACTACTCCGAGAGACGTCATAGACAGATAATATACATTAGCACACCTGGCTTTTGGAATCATACAATCCACGATAGGGTATAGACATCAAGTGTCTGGAGTACTATTCAGACATTCTTAGTTTAGTGCTACTGCTAGAGAGCTTACTAGGGTGAATGAGAGAGCTTTATCACCGTCCATAGTATATACGACGGTACACTGGATTCATAAGATTCTCCACCAGTACTTATGGGTACATTGTTGTGATCTAAATTAGCATCTTCTTCGGGATTCTATGCAATATCCAGTTGAACTAAGGTCGCAAGAGAAGGCTTGGAAGGGGGATGTTATAAGAACTAATATCTATATCGTATCTATAAAGTTTACCCTGAACGTCTGTAAGAAGACCAATTAAAGTGCATGTACGTTTTATGCACATCGAACGAGATATTATCGCCACTTCTAACACACGTCCGAAGTGTTCAGCACTTTTAACCCCTAGTATGTTGGATGATGTGTGGCAATCTCATCATTGATATGTAAGAAGTCATCGAACGCAAATTGGAGTGTCTCTGAGAAGCTATATGCATAGCTGGTGGCAAAAGCACTCTCATTTAGGAATCAAAATAATCTTATACCTGAGGATGAAAATCTAGCTTTGGAAGCGGAGATCATACTATTATGTCAGACCAAGTCTCTATGATTGACATTCTTGATCACGGTTTATCTCTAACGAGCTTTTTACACCACGAAGTTGATTAGTGCTCATTATACCATGTGAGTGTGAGAGATTTATGTGACGCATTGAGCGGCTAGTTTTATGCAGACTCTCTTATCATTTCGCAACACTCATTAGAGGAGTATGATATTCAATTGCTACAAGAAGCTCGAGAGGATTATGCGAGTTCATCTTCAAAAATATCATTGAGGTCAATATTTCGAGCATCCTCACTCTCGCAACCTGAGGTGTCTGCTCACCACTCAACTATGCTGTCATATGTATTAATGATTGAGAATGAATCTATTCCCAAGAATATGTATAACATTCGCGAAGATTGATTTATCTCAGCTCTTGTAATCTCATTGTTCGGATCATCTGGTATACTAATGATACTGATCCTATATTTGTAGTACAAACAACAATTCTGGAGATATGTGAGAGTGCAAGAGGAAGCAAGCACTTTGCACTAATTGGGGAGCACAGAATGGCTTACACAATTGAGCATTGGTCGGGAAATTAATCATAATTGGTAGACAGCTCTCTAGTATATCCGATATCACTGTATTGAGTTAACCAGGATTTGATCGCATGTGGAGACTCCCAATTAACTGAAGTTGAATTATCATGTCCTTAAGTGCTTCTTCATCAGTTGTGGAGATTTGGGCAGCTTGCTCTTCTCTCTAGAGGATTGTTCTTGAGTTATAATTGACGATACAGATTTCGCGACATTCACTCCTGTGATTATCATGACGAATGTTTGTGATGATGAGAGGCGTCATTCAATGCAATGCATTTTGCGAGTAATCTATACTTCGGTTTCTAGAGGTTTGGAATTTCATTCTCATCATCCTCTCATGTGATCATATGACTGACAATGGAGGATATTACCATCTCTCACATATTTCACATACGCGCAATTCAGATGCTGCTATGAGTTTATGACGGATGTTGGGTTCCCAGGGATTTGGCATTGGTCCATTCTTTATAAACTCTCAATGCATCAAACACAGGTCAGATTGTAAAGTGGCAAGAAGCTTGATTTGGACTAAAAATAATTGGATAGATCACCCTGAAGTTGAAACCAATATATTGGAGTTATGGTGAAATAAGTTTATCCCAATATTTAACGAAGTGATTCAGTTATACCCACGTAGCGTTTTTCGCAGGAGATTGTGGAGCTAATCTCTTCTATGCGCTAGGGATTATTATATGCTTACTAGTTATCTTAGGATAGGTTGATGTCGACGGTGATATAAGGGATACACGCTCTGACTATGGAAATCATAAATTCCACTCTAGCTCGTATAGCATCACCATAACTACGCGAGCCTCTTTGAGATCTCACTATAATCATATGAACATATTGCACTGATGATATGTAATGCCACGCCATTGCTAACCAACGGTATTGCACTAGTTTAGTTTCCATTGTAGGCAAGATTTGAGCAATCCTATACATCCAGTTGTGCGATCACTGAATTTAGCATATGATACCCAATGAATATTGCGATATATGCACCCACTATCATGACAGTACTATTAAGTGTGACACTTGAATATGTCTTTCGTCTCTACACTTTGGTAACACTCACGATACATCACAAGCATTGTAAGCCGCTTTGAACATTTGGCAAACTACTACGCTCTCATTATAATGTTATATACATATGAGAAGAGAGCTATGGAATTGATTGATGATTACAAAGAATAGCTCTGATTCGGATCTACTAGTAGAAATGAGATCCATCAATGGAGGACGCACTATGATAAGGCCGAGACTCCTTGTGATATATAGATTGAGAACAAGACATGCAAGACTAACGTAGAGTCATCCCACCCCAAACGTTTTGGAAGCATTTGTGTGAAAATCATGCTATCTGGCAACCTCCATTTGAAGGAAGGTTATGTCGCAACTTTTCTTTCAACTCGCATCTGCGGACTTTCAGTTTTATCTTACACCTTCTTGGTGATTGTGTGGTGGTACTCAAGTTGTGCTTTTTGATTCTCAATGCCGGGTTTGATGAAATAATATTTTCTCAATGTACCACTTCCACTACTTAAGTAATGAGTAAATTTATTTTGGGATGGTTCGCAATATGCAACTGTGCTATGGTATAGTCACATCCTCATGACAGACCTTACCGGAGGGACAATATGTTCTCCGACGGAGGAAGTATAAATGTATAATGTAAGATTATACCTTGCATATATTTGAATAAATCGAGATAGTGAAACTGGAATTTCACGCAGTTCTAACAGGTTTATAAAGGGCTTCTTGAGATAAGCAGTAATCTGTGAATGACTTTTAGCTTCAATTTGGATTAATTAATAAAAAACACCATTAATGAGAGTATGGTAAAGGTGCTCAAAAGAGAAGCTTGGAGTATTTTTGAACTATATACTAATCAAACAATAGAGAATGACACCCTTAAAAAGTGTTATGGAATAATTCAGACATTATCATTTTAGCACCTCCTGGTGAAGAAAACACAGGATAGTAATTCAGCCTACATTTACCGCACGGGAAGTTCGGTGAGTTACGCTGCCACAAGATCATAGTTACACGAGTTGGCGATCTTTATCTTTTACATATATTTATGTTAATCGAGATACTCGCACCATGTAATGAATGTTAGTAAAAACGGTACGATGTTTGAGAGATCCATGGGGATTTAGTGTTTGCACCTCCACAAAATGCAGATTAGGATCAAAGCACTTCACACTGGAAGTCTTGATATAATATAGATTCTTTCAAGGAGAAGGAATTGCATAGTAGTAATTATGAATAGAAGAGTGTTCGAACCACACTTTTAACCCGAAAAGTGTCACATTCTCAATTTATCACGGTCGGTATTCGATGGAAGATTTGAGGGCGAATTGTTATTTGTGCCTCTGTAAATTATCTATACTTCAAACACCAGAATGGAATCAAGATGGGCCATGAGGCAATCCAGGATCTTGGACCTCAGAAATACAGGTGAGAAATACACAATTTAGAAAGCCATGCGAAAGATTCGAAACGCCAATCATGCCAGATAAGAGCAGTTTAATGAATGCAGTAAAAAGGTTAAAATCTAGCCAACTTTTAACGTCAGGATTAAAGTGATTCCAGTTTTGATTCCTGGGTGTTGTCAGTATTTGTGCAAATAGCTAAACCACTTAAATTGTAATCAAGAGCATAAATGCTAATAACGCATTGTAAGTGCTTACACCTTCCAATCATCTTACTTGTCTGCAAGATATCCTGAAGAATTAAACAGCTCTGATCTATGTGACTCACAGTGAGAATAGTCGTGGAAAAAATCACAGCCTCTCGCAGTCATGATATGCAACTAATTTCAAAGATACGGAAAGTTAATTGAATCAGATTATGTAAGCTTACTTAACTCGAGCAATAGCTATGAGAAACCGATATTGATTTCAGTTTAGGAACTCGTTTTGGCAAGAATTATGTGTACAAGTTCTGCTTACACTATGGGTTAATTCAAACACTGAAAATGGAGGACCGAATGTTAAGTAGAAAGCTTGATGTCGATTGCCTAACTAAATCAAGTGATAAGACCACGAAAGTTTGAATCTACAATGTATTCATCCACTCAGAGTTGATGACTGCAAAGAGTCAAATCTGACGTTTAACCCCGATAGTTGCACTTCCAACCACCACCTTGTGTCATATCTGGAAGACACATTTAGCTAGATTGTTTTAGGCATATATACATCTTTACTCATATGTATTAGCTAATTAAGAACAGAATGAATTCACGTAATATGGTATCAGATTATGATTTGAGGAAGAAATATCCATACAACTCAGTGAGAGGATGATCAAATGATCAACACCTGGCCTGATAAGAGTGTAAATGAGAGTATTCATGAATATGGTTACTTTGATGATGAGTAGAAGTTATTTCACACGTACCTCTTATGTTTAACCAGCGATAGTCGTTATCCCAGTTTTAACCCTGTTTGGAAAGAATTTGGAAATTCTTCCTGATGTATATATTTACACCAATAGGATATATCTGGTGATATTAGAGAGGCTTTGTAGATGAGATTCTGCGTTCTCACAATGTCTGACATTGCGGATTCAGTCACGCATTAACATCTCCCATGTGTGGAGGTTGAGTTCAGCTAGTCGGGTAAGGTTGTGGTTCGCATCAGATTTATCATATTGAGTGAAGGTGTCATGTGGGATGAGTTCATGGCTCTCCCTCCAGTGAATGTTTGTTCGCACTCGGACAATTTACTAGTGTCGGAAGTGAACCTGCATTTTGTCAGGTCATGTGCTATTTGGTCTAGTTATTTGGACACGCAATTCATATTGATGTCCCTTCGTCGACTCGTAATAAGTACACAAGTTATCGATAGAATGAACGGAAGTGCGATGAGCGCAATGAGGGGTGAGAAAATATGTGATATGAGACACAATCAGCAAGGCAACATTGAGTGGGATAATACCTGAGTTGATACTACATTATTATACATGAGGAGATCTTACATTCATTGTAACTTAGCTTTATTCGCAATCCGACCTCTTCTTTAAAACCGAAGTGATTTCAGTTAATAGTGACTGCGTTGAGTCTTGGTGCCAGCGTAGTTTCCTGCAATTGTAATATGTGACTGCTTGTATTACCAGGAAAATATAAATTACTTAGTTGTAGAGGCTTTGATACTTTAGTTTTCGGACCAAGTGCATAAAATTCATGATAATCACCAGACAAGTTCGAATAATAATCATACAGTTATGATGAAGAAGTTATCCCACTTTTAACCGAAGTGATTCCCTTTTACCTGTGTGGAGATTTGGCAATTTCTTCTTCATTATAATCAAACCAGAATGAATCAAGATGTAAGAAGCTTGATTTGAACTCATAAATCAGTGGATAATTACCTTGATGTTAAACCAATATCATAGGAGTTATGATGAAGAAATTATCTCACTTTTAACCCGAAGTGATTCCAGTTTACCATGTTTGGAGATATGATAATTTCTTCTTAATTGTAATCAAACCAGAATTAATGACGATGTAAGAATGTTGATTTGGACTCATAAATCAGTGGATAATCACCCTGAAGTTGAATCAATATCATAAAAGTTATGATGAAGAAGTTATCCGCACTTTCAACCGAAGTGATTCCCTTATACCTGCTTGGTGATTTGGCAATTTATTCTTGATTCTAATAAAACCAGAATGGATCAAGATGTAAGAAGCTTGATTTAGGACTCATAAATTGGTGGGATAATCACCCTGAAGTTGAACCAATATCATAGGAGTTATGATGAAGAATTTATCCCACTTTTAACGAAGTGATTCAGTTTACCATGTTTGGAGATTTTGTAATTTCTTCTTAATTGTAATCAATCAAGATGAATGAAGATGTAAGAAGCTTTATTTGGACTCATAAATCAGTGGATAATCACCCTGAAGTTGAATAAATATCATAGGGAGTTATGATGAAGAAGTTATCCCATTTTTAACCGAAGTGATCCAGTTTATCATGTTTGGAGATTTGACAATTTCTTCTTGATTCTAATCAAACCAGATTGAATGAAAATGCAAGAATCTTTATTTGGACTCAAAAATCTGTGGATGATCACCCTGAAGTTTAATCAATATCATAGGAGTTATGATGAAGAAGTTATCCCAGTTTTAACCTAAGTGATTCCAGTTTACCCTGTTAGGAGATTTGGCAATTGCTTCTTGATTCTAATCAAACCAGAATGAATGACAATGTAAGAAGCTTGATTTGGAATCATAGATCACTGGAGAATCACCCTGAAGTTGAATCAATATCATAGGACTTACGATGAAGAAGTTATCCCACATTTAACCGAAGTGATTCCAGTTTAACATGTTTGGAGATTTGGCAATTTCTTCTTTATTCTAATCAGACCAGATTGATTCACGATACAAGAAGCTTGATTTGGAATCATAAATCACAGGAGAATCACCCAGAACTTTTATCAATATCATCGGAGTTATGATGAAGAAGTTATCCCACTTTTAACCGAAGTGATTCCAGTTTACCATGTTTGGAAATTTGGCAATTTCTTCTTGATTCTAATCAAACCAGAATGAATAAAGATGCAAGAAGCTTGATTTGGACTAAAAAAATCAGTGGATAATCACTCTGAAGTTGAACCAATATCATTGGAGTTATGATGAAGAAGTTATCCCAATTTTAACCGAAGTGATTCCAGTTTAACCTGTTTGGAGATTTGACAATTTCTTCTTGATATTAATCAGACCATATTGATTCACGATATAAGAAGCTTGATTTGGAATCATAAATCACTGGAGAATTACCTTGAACTTGAATCAATATCATTGGAGTTATAATGAAGAAATTATCCCAGTTTTAACCATAGTGATTCAAGTTTACCATGTTTGGAGATTTGGAAATTTCTTCTTGATTCTGATGTGATCATGGACCAGTGCAACAAGGAGAGGGTGTAACCAGGAATGCACCCATGGACCAACCAGCTATTGAAGATGCCTTAGCCATTCCAAAAGGTCCCATGACTCTTTCTAGAACTAAGAAACTAAATGGAGCATTTAGAGGATTACTTAGACTAGTATGGAAACAAGAAGAAGGTCTTGGACAAAGCTTGATGATCCGAGATACCTTAATCACCATTCAAGCTATCTCCTCATCTAGCTGAATTAGTACTTAGGCAAGTACTTGTGTGTGCTCTTTTCCTTGCTCATGGTTTTGTCCCAAAGAGGTTTTCCGTAAGAAGGTTTTTAACTAGGTCACAAGGTGCTTTACACATCACCTAGCTGCTAATGTCGGTCCAAGCCTAAGAAGACTACTCTATCTATTTACTTTATGTTATGTTTTAGACTATAGTTTCTATGTTATGTTATTCTCGAAACCTAAGGGAATATTCCTTGGTTTCTCTATTTAAACGCCTGTAAACTCTCATTATGAATCAAGCAGTCTTTTATCAAAACCTTTTGTCTTCTCTTTCTCTCTTCTTTGTCGAGTGCAAGAGCTTGCTGGTGAGTCATATCCGGCATCTAAGGGTTCTAGTTTGGTGTGTCATATCTGATCTAGTTCCTAGAAGTATCAAGGAGTCCATCCACACCTCTTTGTGTTACCAATCGATCCACAAACCTTGATAAACTTGAGTCTCTGATTCGTTTATGCAAGAATCTATCCCATCTGATCCAGAGCAACATCCTAGGGTTATATTAGATTCTAATCAAACCAGAATGAATCAATATTTAATAAGCTTGATTTAGAATCATAAATCACTGGTGAATCAACCTGAAGTTGAATCAATATCATAGGACTTATGATGAAGAAGTTATCCCACTTTTAACCGAAGTGATTCTAGTTTACCATGTTTGAGATTTGACAATTTCTTCTTAATTATAATCAAACCATAATTAATCAATATGCAAGAAGCTTGATTTGGACTAAAAAATCAGTGGATAATCATCCAGAAGTTGAACCAATTTCATAGGGGTTATGATGAAGAAGTTATCCCAATTTTAACCGAAGTGATTCCAGTTTAACCTGTTTGGAGATTTGGCAATTTCTTCTTGATTTTAATCAAACCAGATTGATTCACAATATAAGAAGCTTGATTTGGAATCATAAATCAATGGAGAAAGACCCTGAATTTGAATCAATATTATCGGAGTTATAATGAAGAAGTTATCCCACTTTTAACCGAAGTGATTCCAGTTTACCATGTTTGGAGATTTGGAAATTTTTTCTTGATTCTAATCAAACCAGAATGAATCAAGATGCAATAAGATTGATTTGTAATTAAAAATCAGTGGATAATCACCCTAAAGTTGAATCAATATTATAGGAGTTATGATGAAGAAGTTATCCCACTTTTAGCCGAAGTTATTCTAGTTTACCCTGTTTGGAGATTTGGTAATTTCTTCTTGATTCTAATCAAACCAGAATGAACCACGATGTAAGAAGCTTCAGTTGGGCTCATGAATCAGTGGATATTCACCCTGAAGTTGACTCAATATCATAGGATTTATGATGAACAAGTTATCCCACTTTTAACCGAAGTGATTCCAGTTTACCATGTTTGGCTATTTGGCAATTTCTTCTTGATTCTAATCAAACCAGTATGAATCAAGATGTAAGAAGCTTGATTTTAAACTCATAAATCAGTGGATAATCACCCTGAAATTGATTGAACCAATATCATAGGAGTTATGATTAAGAAGTTATCACAGTTTTAACCGAAGTGAATCCAGTTTACCATGTTTGGAGATTTCGCAATTTCTTCTTATTTTAATCAAGCCAGAATGAATGACGATGTAAGAAGATTTATTTGGACTCATAAAGCAGTGGATAATCACCCTGAAGTTGAATCAATATCATAGGACTTATGATGAAGAAGTTAACCCACTTTTAACCGAATTGATTCCCTTTTACATGCTTGGAGATTTGGCAATTTCTTCTTGATTCTAATAAAACCAGAATGAATCAATTTGTAAGAATATTGATTTGGAATCATAAATCACTGGAGAATCACCCTCAATTTTAATCTATATCATAGGAGTTATGATGAAGAAGTTATCCCACTTTTAACCGAAGTGATTCTAGTTAACCCTGTTAGGAGATTTTGTAATTTTTTCTTGATTCTAATCAAACCAGAATGAATAAAGATGCAAGAATCTTGATTTGGACTCATATACCATTGGATAATCACCACGAAGTTGAACCAATTTCATAGGAGTTATGATGAAGAAGTTATCCCAATTTTAACCGAAGTGATTACAGTTTAACCCGTTTGGAGATTTGGCAATTTCTTCTTGATTTTAATCAAACCAGATTGATTCACAATATAAGAATCTTGATTTGGAATCATAAATCACTGGAGAAAGACCCTGAATTTGAATCAATATTATCGGAGTTATAATGAAGAAGTTATCCCACTTTTAACCGAAGTGATTCCAGTTTACCATGTTTGGAGATTTGGAAATTTCTTCTTGATTCTAATCAAACAAGAATGAATCAAGATGCAATAAGATTGATTTGTACTTAAAAATCAGTAGATAATCACCCTAAAGTTGAATCAATATTATAGGAGTTATGATGAAGAAGTTATCCCACTTTTAGCCAAAGTTATTCCAGTTTACCATGTTTGGAGATTTGGTAATTTCTTCTTGATTCTAATCAAACCAGAATGAATCACGATGTAAGAAGCTTCAGTTGGGGCTCATGAATCAGTGGATATTCACCCTGAAGTTGACTCAATATCATAGGATTTATGATGAAGAAGTTATCCCACTTTTAACCGAAGTGATTCTAGTTTACCATGTTTGGCTATTTGGCAATTTCTTCTTGATTCTAATCAAACCAGTATGAATCAAGATGTAAGAAGCTTGATTTAGACTCATAAATCAGTGGATAATCACCCAGAAATTGATTGAACCAATATCATAGGAGTTATGGTTAAGAAGTTATCACAGTTTTAACCGAAGTGAATCCAGTTTACCATGTTTGGAGATTTCGCAATTTCTTCTTAATTTTAATCAAGCCAAAATTAATGACGATGTAAGAAGATTTATTTGGACTCATAAAGCAGTGGATAATCACCCTGAAGTTGAATCAATATCATAGGACTTATGATGAAGAAGTTAACCCACTTTTAACCGAATTGATTCCCTTTTACATGCTTGGATATTTGGCAATTTCTTCTTGATTCTAATAAAACCAGAATGAATCAAGATGTAAGAATATTGATTTGGAATCATAAATCACTGGAGAATCACCCTCAATTTTAATCTATTTCATAGGACTTATGATGAAGAAGTTATCCCACTTTTAACCGAAGTGATTCTAGTTAACCCTGTTAGGAGATTTTGTAATTTCTTCTTGATTCTAATCAAACCAGAATGAATAAAGATGCAAGAAGCTTGATTTGGACTCATATATCATTGGATAATCACCACGAAGTTGAACTAATATCATAGGAGTTATGCTGAAGAAGTTATCCCAATTTTAACCGAAGTGATTCCAGTTTAACCTGTTTGGAGATTTGGCAATTTTTTCTTGATTTTAATCAGACCATATTGATTCACGATATAAGAAGCTTGATTTGGAATCATAAATCACTGGAGAATCACCATGAACTTGAATCTATATCATCGGAGTTACAATGAAAAATTTATCCGACTTTTAACCGAAGTTATTCCAGTTTATCCTGTTTGGAGATTTGGCAATTTAATTCTTGATTCTAATCAAACCACAATGAATAAATATGCAAGAATCTTGATTTGTACTAAAAAAATCAGTGTATAATCACCCTGAACTTGAATCAATATCGTAGGAGTTATGATAAAGAAGTTATCCCACTTTTTGCCGAAGTGATTCCAGTTTATCATGTTTGGAGATTTGGCAATTTCTTCTTGATTCTAATCAAGCCAGAATGAAGCCAGATTTAAGAAGCTTGATTTGGACTGATAAATCAGTGGATAGTCAGCCACAAGTTGAACCAATATCATAGGAGTTATGATGAAGAAGTTATCCCACTTTTAACCGAAGTGATTCCAGTTTACCCTGTTTGGAGATTTTGCAATTTCTTCTTGATTCTAATCAAACCAGAATGAATCAAGATGTAAGAATCTTTATTTGGACTCATAAATCAGTGGATAATCACCCTGAAATTAAATCAATATCGTAGGAGTTATGATGAAGAAGTTATCCCACTTTTAGCTGAAGTGATTCCAGTTTATCCTGTTTTGAGATATGGCAATTTCTTCTTGTTTCTAATCAAACCAGATTGAACCACGATGTAAGAAGCTTTATTTGGAATCATAAATCATCGGATAATCACCATGTAGTTGAACCAATATCATAGGAGTTATGATGAATAAGTTATCCCACTTTTAACCAAAGTGATTTCAGTTTACCATGTTTGGAGATTTGGCAATTTCTGCTTGATTCTAATCAACCAGAATGAATCAAGATGCAACAAGCTTGATTTGGACTTAAACATCAGTGGATAATCACCCTGAAGTTGAAACAATATTATAAGAGTTATGATGAAGAAGTTATCCCACTTTTAGCCGAAGTGATTCCAGTTTACCCTTTTTGGAGATTTGGCAATTTCTTCTTGATTCTAATCGAACCAGAAAGAATCAAGACGTAAGAAGCTTGATTTGAATTCAAAAATCAGTGGATAATCACCCTAAAGTTTAATCAATTGTTGAAGCTTACATGATCTGAGAGTTCTTGGTGGTTATTCAAGAAGAGGAGCAGACCAGGTTATGAAGCAAGATGATGGATGTAGAAGCAATCTGCCTGATCCAGACTGCTCTCTGCCTTGCTCAGACCTATTAGTTTATTCATTTCTCACTCAACTTGTTTCTCTATTTATGTATGTGTTCTAAGAAACAATTGAAGCAAGGAATACAATTCCTCATTAACCTATTCTCGTCTCTCTCTCTCTCCATTCTCTCTCTCAAATTCTCTCTACCTTCTCTCTAGTTTTTCATGTTCTTCATCTCCTACAAACAAACCAGACACTAAAAACACTTATTCTAACATGGTATCAGAGCCACAAAGCTCTTGAAACCTTTCTCTACTTCCGCAAAGCACTCTGCTCTATTCTCTGGTCGAGTTACTTCAAGGCTCACCCTATTATCCAGCGGTTAATAGCAGAAGAAGATGGAGAACACCAAACTTGCGACCATTCATGTGACTCTGAAGGGGGTAAACTACCTTCTATGGTCTAGATTGGTGAAAACTACCCTTGGAGGAAGAGGTTTATGGAGCCATGTCTCAACCGGAGAAGCTCCAAAACAAACCATCCAAGGAGAAGATGGAAAGGAGATAGTTGTGGTGGAAAGCCACCACTGACTTGAATTGTCATGTTACATTCACTCCTAATGAGTTTTTTTTTTCAGGATATTGAGACTGGTAAGTTGCTGGGCAAAGGTGGAACCAAGGGGGACTTGTACTGACTTGAAACACAATGCTAGCTTCTGATTTATCTTGTGCTTTAAACTCTGTTTCTGATTCCCTAAAGAAGTAATATGACATGCTAGACTAGGACATCCTCATTTTCGTGCCTTGAATATCATGTTGCCTAGTATTTATTTTAAAAGTGATTGTGAGGCTTGTATTCTAGGAAAACATTGCAAATCTGTGTTTCCTAAATCCATGACGATATATGATAATTGCTTTGATCTAGTTCATTCTGATGTGTGGACAGCACCCTGTGAATCTAGAGAACAACATAGATATTTTGTGACATTTATAGATAAAAATCTAAGTACACTTGGTTAACATTGTTGAAATCAAAGGACATGGTACTAGAAGCTTTTAAAAACTTTCAAAGTTATGTTGCTAATCCCTTTCATGCCAAGATTAAGATTTTTAGGTCAGACAATGGAGGAGAATACACCAGCACAACCTTTAAGCAACACCTTGGCCACACAAGGCATCATCCATCAAACTAGTTGCCCCTACACTCCTCAACAAAATGGTGTGGCAGAGAGGAAAAATCGACAGCTAATGGAGGTGGCCATGAGCATGATGTTCCACATGAATGTGCCTAAAAGACTATGGGGAGATGCAGTTGTCATTGCCTCGTACTTGATCCACATAATCCCCAGAAAAGTCCTCAGTGATAAATCATCTTATGAGGTACTCAACAAAACTAGGCCATCTATAGATCACTTGTGTGTGTTTGGGTGTATTTGTTTTGTTTTGATCCCAGGTGAACTAAGAAAAAAACTGGAGGCTAAGAGCATAAAGGCTATGTTCATTGGCTACTCACCAACTCAGAAAGGATACAAGTGCTATGTCCCAACCACTAGGAAAGTTCTGATTTCCAGGGATGTCAGATTTGTGGAATCAAGAGCCTATTATGATGAGAAGAGTTGGAGTGATCTCAAAGACATATCTCAATCTGCCTCTGATAGAGCCAATAACCTGAGAGTGATTCTAGAAAACCTTGGGATCAATCTGCCAAAGGAACCTATGGAGAACAAAAGAGGAACCAGCTCATGGTGAGGAACCTGCTGAGGAAAACGTTCCAGCTACTCATCCTGATCCTGAGGGGGGCAATGACACGATACACCTTGAAGGGAACTCAATGGCTCATGATCAAGACGAGTTGCCATATGATACACAGAATGAGTTGCCATCATATACAGAGAATGTGACTCAACCAGAAGATCCAAGTGGAACAAATGAGGCAGAGGCAGAACCTGATCAGATACAACCTCTAAGAAGAAGTACAAGGATCAGGAACCCTGCATCAAACTGGATCAACACAAGAGTATACTTCAATGCTGAGGCAATAGGTCACCCAATCAGTGCAACATGTTCCCTGGCTCAGTATCCAGAAGAACATCAAGCCTTCATCAGTGAATTGGATCAAGAATGGATACCAAGGTCATATCAGGAAGCTATGGAACATGAGGAGTGAAGAGAGTCAGTTGGGAAAGAGACTGATGCCAAGATAGCAAATGATACATGGTATGAAGCTGAACTTCCTAAAGGAAAGAAGGCAGTGACAAGTAGATGGATCTTCACTATCAAGTATCTAGCCAATGGGAAACCAGAGAGAAAGAAGACTAGACTAGTAGCAAGGGGATTCACTCAACTTATGGAGAGGATTACATTGATACAGTTGCACCAGTGGCTAAACTACATACAATAAGAATTGTCCTCTCAATTGCTGTTACTTGGAATGGGAGCTATGGCAAATGGATGTGAAGAATGCATTCCTACAAGGAGAGTTGGAAGATGAACTGTACATGCGACCACCTCCTGGCCTAGAGAGTTTTGTAAAACCAGGAAATGTTCTAAGGTTAAAGAAGGCAGTCTATGGCCTGAAGCAATCACCAAGGGCATAGTATCACAGGTTGAGCACAACACTCAATGGAAAAGGCTTTGTGAAATATGAAGCTGATCATACACTCTTCACACTAACCAGCCAGCAAGGGATTGTAGTCATTCTTGTCAATGTAGATGACATTATCATCACTGGTAGTGATAAGGGATGTATCATCTCAACTAAAACCTTTCTTAAAACATCATTTGATATTAATGATTTTGGGAAAGTTAAAGTACTTCCTTGGGATTGAAATATGCTGATCTAGAGAGGGGCTTTTCTTATCCCAAAGGAAGTACACACTTGACATTTTAAATGAGGCAGGAAACCTTGGAGGAAGACAGGCCAAAACCCCATTGGAAGAAGGCTACAAGGTACTGCGAGAGGGGGAGTTTGAAGATACAACCTTTGAAGATGTCAAGAAGTATAGGAGGATGGTTGGAAAACTAATCTACCTAACCATTACTCGTCCAGATGTGTGTTTGCTGTGAACCAAGTGAGTTAACACATGCAAACCCCCAAATTTCATCACTGGAACATGGTGGAGAGGATCTTGAGATACTTAAGAGAGGCTCCTGATCAAGGTGTGTGGATGGCATGCAACAAGAGTACTGAATTTGTAGGATATTGTGATGCTGATTGGGCTGGAGACAAAGTTAATAAGAGATCAACCACAGGCTATTGGCACCTTCATTGGGGGAAACTTGATCACTTGAAAAAGCAAGAAGCAGAAGGTGGTATCTTGCTCAAGTGCTGAGGCTGAATACCGATCTATGAGAAAGCTAACTAGTGAACTCATATGGATCAAGGGACTGCTAAGGGACTTGGGTATAGAGATCACTACACCCATGACAATACATTGTGATAATCAAGCGGCCATACACATTGCATCTAACTAAGTATTCCATGAGAGAACCAAACATATAGAGGTGGACTGCCATAAGGTCAGGCAAGCAGTAGAGCATCAAGTCATTCTCCCATGCTACACAAGAAGTGAAGATCAACTGGCTGATATATTCACTAAGGCAGCCAGCAACAAGGTTTGTGAGTCCATTCATCCTAGACTTGGACTCATAGACCTCACATGTCACTAATCCTCTTGCCATGAAGTATTCTACTCTATTTCCTTGCTTGGTTTTTATCCCTAGTGTTTTTTTCCAAGTAAGGTTTTAATGAGGGAATGCTTCATGATATCCAAGCTTGACTGGTTCCCCATAGTCAAGCTTGAGGGGGAGTGTGAACATGAAGCAATAACAAGAGGATGCAGTGTTGACATGAAGAAGTGAATGGCAAGAGTTAATAGATCAAGACAAGAGAAGCATTCCGGATGATCAAGAGTGAACTGATCCGTAAAGTCCGTACATCTTAGACCTAACTTGACTTACACGACACACAAGAGGAGAGTCTAACCGGGAAAGGCTTATTTAAACATCTGTCTAAGCTTCAGCAAGAGAAAGGGAGCCGTTGGAGTCAAGACAGAAGAAGATCACATGTTTAGTTAAGGTTTGGATCATATGACAGAGACAGAAGGACCAGTCACTTTCACCTAAGTTGGACGAGCCATCTGCCTGGTCTAGACTGCTCTCTGCCTTGCTCAGACCTATTAGTTTATTCATTTCTCAGTTAACTTGTTTCTCTATTTATGTATGTGTCCTAAGAAACAATTGAAGCAAGGAATACAATTCCTCATTAACCTATTCTCGTCTCTCTCTCTCTCTCTCCATTCTCTCTCTCAAATTCTCTCTACCTTCTCTCTAGTTCTTCTTGTTCTTCATCTCCTACACACAAACCATACACTAAACATACTTATTCTAACACTTGTCACTGGATCATAACACTTATACCCCTTTTGTGTTGGAGAATAGCCAATGAACATAGCCTTTGAGCTTCTGGCATCTAACTTGCTCCTCTGTTCCCCTGGTGTGAAGACAAAGCAGAGGCAGCCAAAGATACGCAATTGATACAATGATGGTTTGTTGTTGTTTAGTACCTCAAATTGAGACAGGTCACTGAGTATCTTAGTAGGGATCCTGTTGATAAGATAAAAAGCAGCCATCACAGCATCACTCCAAAATCTTTTTGGGACATTAATATGAAACATCATTGACCTTGCTACCTCCATCAGATGCCTATTCTTCCTCTCAGCTACTCCATTTTGTTGAGGAGTATAAGGACAGGTTGTCTGGTGTATGATCCCATGTTGAGCTAGATATTGCTTGAATGCCTGACTTGTGTACTCTCCACCATTATCTGACCTAATGATTTTGAGTTTGGCACTGAAATGATTGGCGACATGGGTCTGGAAATTCTTGAAAGCTTCAAGTACTCTATCCTTAGAGTGAATCAGTGTCACCCAAGTGTACTTTGACCTCTCATCAATGAAAGGCACAAAATATTTGTGATTCTCTCTGGAAAGACATGGAGAAGTCTACATATCAGAATGAACAAGGTCAAAGCACTTCTCATAGATTGTGCTGGACCTTGGAAAGACTTTCCTACAATGCTTCCCCAAGATACATGCCTCACACCCATCATTTCCAAATACCACACCAGGAAGCATCAGATTTCGAGCTTTAGCATGGGGATGTCCCAATCTGGCCTGCCATGTATTGCCATAAACCCCAGTAGACGTACTGACCATGCATATAGAAGGAGATGATTTTGTCCTTTGGAGATGATAAAGCTCATCATGGCTGTGTCCTCTTCCAATCACCTGCCATGTCTTTAGATCTGGAAACTCAACATCATCAGCTCTGAAGACAACTTGAAAAATCAAATCAACTGTGGCCTTCCTTACTGATAACAGGTTAGAAGTAAACTGAGGCATATATAAGGCAGATGATTCTCTATCAAACAGCTTAAGGTTCCCTATCCCTTCTATCTTAACCTTATCTCCATTTGCTATAATCACATTCCCTAAGGCAGGCTTGAAATCACTAATCAGATTCCTATCACTAATCATATGGTGACTAGCTCCTGAATCTATAATGATGGGTTTAGAGTCAAGAAAATGTGTACCAGCCTTCTTGGATGAGATAATGGCCTTGGCAGCCTTGATGAATTCATTCAAGTCAATCCTGGTCACTAGAACATCAATTCTGGTCGCCCCATCCTTACTTTTCCATGTTCCTCCTTCATTTGAATCACTAATGAAATATGAATACATGGTTCCCCTTCAATCGTTTGATGCTCAATCTTCTTGAGAAAACATCTGACCAACTTAATATCCATCGCTCTTGGCTTCAGGTTCTTTCTTCTATGTTGTTTCTTATCTTTCTTATACCCTGGAAACAACACCACTCTTCCTTTATTACTTGGAATGTTCTTTGTTGGGTGAGCAAGCTTCTTTTCCTTCTCAAAGAGTGTGTGAGTGACTTGTTCTTTCTGGATAAGAGCACACACATCATCACAATAGGAAGCTTATCTTCTCTCTGAACATTCTTGATAAGCTGGTTAAAAGAAGGCTTTAGAGTCAGTAGCAGACTAAAGGCCATATCTTGTGCTTGTCTTTCTATGATGAATTCAGGATTTCTAGAGCTTGGTCTAAGCATGTTAAGCTCTGACCATAAGCTCTTAAACTTACCAATATGCTGGTTGAACTCGCCTTCATCTTGTTTCAGGTTGTTGATAGCTTGTTTGACTTCAAATACCCTGCTTAGATTAGATATGTTGCCATACACCTTCTGAAGTGTATCCCACAATTCCTTGGAAATTTCACAGTAGGAGTAAGCTTCCAGGATAGATGCCTCAAGGCTGTTCTGAATGATGAGCACCACCAGAAGATCCTCCTGATCCCATTTTCTATCATCAGCCAGCACCACTTCTTTACCATCCTCTCCTACGATGGTTTTCTTTGGAGGTTTGTCATCACACACATGTGACCAGAGACCTCTTCCTCCAAGAGCAGTCTTGACAAGTATAGACCACAAGAGATAGTTAACTCCCTTGAGAGTAACTCGAATCACCTCCATTTTGAATTTTCTATCAAGAACACCTCAAGAACAGCTCAAGAATAGCTATTATCCCAGAGGGTAAAAGAGTGTTTCTAGGAGAAATTATTAAAAATCAGAATGAAACATAACATATTTGCGGAACTAATGTAAGAGAATGATGAGAATAAGATCTCAATAGCTTATTTGCTCTGATACCATGTTAGAATAAAGTGATTTAGTGTCTGGTTTGTTGAGAGAAATGAAGAACAGCAAGAACATGAGAGAGAGAGAGAGAGAGAGAGAGAGAGAGAGAGAGAGAGAGAGAGAGAGAGAGAGAGAGAGAGAGAAGAGAGAGAAATTCGTTGGGAAGACAAGAGAGAGAGAGAGGAAATCTATTTCCTTGCTTAATGTGTTTATGGGAACAACCCATAAATAGGGAAACAATAGGTAAGCAGACACAAGAGAAAATAATAAACAAATACATCGGAAACAGCAAAATTAGCTCAACCAGCAACAGAGAAAGGGATAGGTCTGAAGTGGTCCCAATTCTTCAGCTCACATGTGACTTCCCTTTGTCTTCTTATTCCAACAGCTCCATTGACCAATTCAAATTATTCCAGAGCCTCTTGAATACTCAGACACGAAATCCCTTCCCCCTTGCTTGCCTTGCAAGATAGGTTATGTTAGGATGTGTGTTACAGTACCGACAGACCACTTTCTCTGCTCGGATGATCTTCTTGTCTCTTCAGACATTCTTATTTCTTCTTCATGTCAACATAAATCAGTGGATAATCACCCTGAAGTTGAACCAATATCAATAGGAGTTATGATGAAGAAGTTATCACACTTTTAACCGAAGTGATTCCAGTTTACCCTGTTTGGAGATTTGGCAATTTCTTCTTAACTGTAATCAACCAGAATGAATGAAGATGTAAGAAGCTTGATTTGGACTCATAAATCAGTGGATATTCACCCTGAAGTTGAATCAATATCATAGGAGTTATGATGAAAAAGTTATCTCACTTTTAACCGAAGTGATTCCAGTTTTACTCCGTTTGGAGATCTGGTAATTTCTTCTTGATTCTAATCAAACCAGAATGAATCATGATGTAAAAATCTTTGAGTTTGACTCATAAATAATTGGATATTCACCCTGAAGTTGAATCAATATCATAGGATTTATGATGAAGAAGTTATCCCACTTTTAACCGAAGTGACTCCAATTTACCATGTTTGTCTATTTGGCAATTTATTCTTGATTCAAATCAAACCATAATGAATCAAGACGCAAGAATCTTGATTTGGACTCATAAATCAGTGGATAATCACCCTGAAGTTGAACCAATATAATAGGAGTTATGATGAAGAAGTTATCCCACTTTTAACCGAAGTGATTTCAGTTTATCATGTTTGGAGATTTGTCAATTTCTTCTTAATTGTAATCAAACCAGAATGAATGATGATGTAAGAAGCTTGATTTGGACTCATAAATCAGTCTATAATCACCTTGAAGTTGAATCAATATCATAGGAGTTATTATGAAGAAGTTATCCCACTTTTAACAGAAGTGATTCCAGTTTACCCTGTTTGGAGATTTGATAGTTTCTTCTTGATTCTAATCAAACCAGAATGAATCAAGATGAAAGAAGCTTGACTTGGACTCAAAAATCAGTGGATAATCACCATGTAGTTGAATCAATATCATAGGAGTTATGATGAAGAAGTTATCCCACTTTAGCCAAAGTTATGGACCTGAAGAAGGTAAGTAGATAAAGAGAAGAAGAGTTGCTCAGATAGAAAGAACCTTGTTACACATGGTATTCCGTACAACCTTGACTTCCAAGCAACATAGAATTACTTTGAGTGACTTGGAAGGCAAGGGACTGATGAGACTCGATAAGCTTCATCCTCAGAAGCAGATTTGAAGTTTGAAATAGGCTCCAGACCGTTGAGAGAGACCAGAGGCAAGTGGAAATAGTTTAAGATAAAAGTCACATTTCTGGTCCAAGCTTGGGAGTCGTTCAGGAGCTGTCCCTTTCTTTGGTTCAGACCATAATAGAATAATCTTATTCTTCTTGTCTCCTTTTGTCTATAAATGAATGTTGTATGGTTCCCAACTCAAGCAAGGAAATAAACTCCTTCTTTATTTTCCATACTCTCTCGAATACAAACCCTTCTCTCTCTCTCTCTCTCTCATTTCATTTCCGGATCAAAACTACTCTCTCTCTCTCTCTTGTTTTTTAGTGTTCTTCACTCTGTTCTTGATAAAACTTACATGGTATCTGAGCTATAAGCTCCTAAACCTCATTCTTTCTTCCAAAAATACCCTTTACACTCGTTTCTCTTTCATTTTATCCGATCAGTTCTTGTATATCTTAAGGAACAATCTTTTATCCAGTGGATATTAGGTTTGTTCTTGCGAGTATCTTGACTGTTCTTGGCTATTTTTCACATATTTCTCTTTGGTTTACTATATATAACGAGAGACTAGCCTGTTTCTACTTGTTTTCTTCTCTAATCCAGTACTCAAAATTCAAATTCTCACTCAAGAACACCCTTTTACCCACTGGACAATAGCACTTCGAAATGGAGCAAAACAAGTCAGTGGTGATTCCGGTCACTCTAAAGGGAGTAAACTACCTTCTCTGTTCAAGATTGATCAAGAACGCCCTTGGTGAAAGAGGTCTATGGTCCAATGTCATTTCAGATGAGGCGCCAAGACAAACTAGTCAAGAAGAATATTGAACCTTCCCTAGGAAGTGTAGTGATTGCTAATGGTGATAGGATACCTATTAGGGGCATAGGGAACTTGAAACTATTTGAAAAGGAGTCCAAGGCATTCTATATGCCTACATTTGCCTCTAACTTACTTTCAGTTAAAAAGGCTACTACTGATCTTAATTGCAAGGTGATTTTCAGTCCTAATGATGTCCATTTTTCAGGATATTGAGACTAGTAAGATGCTTGGAAAAGGTGTGAGCAAGGAAGGATTGTATTTGCTTGAAGACACCAAACTTAGTTCTGATTTTTCATGTGCTTGTAGTTCCACTCCTGTTTTAGCTTATAATGTATTATGGCATGCTAGATTAAGCCACCCTCATTCTCGTGCTTTAGGATTGATGATGTCTAATCTCTCCTTTAAAACTGATAGCTGTGAAGCTTGTATTCTTGGCAACATTGCAAGTCTGTTTTTACTAAATCAACCACTATCAATGAGCACTGCTTTGATTTAGTTCATTCAGATGTTTGGACAGCTCCTTGTGCCTCTAGGGAAAACCACAAGTATATTGTCACCTTTATAGATGAAAAATCAAAGTACACTTGGCTGACCTTAATCCAATCTAAAAATAGGGTGTTAGAAGCTTTTATGAACTTCCAAAGCTATGTGACTAATCACTTTCAATGCCAAGATTAATTTTTTAGGTCAAAAAATGGTGGGGAGTACACAAGTCATACTTTCAAAACCATCTATCCAAGCATGGCATCATTCATCAAACAAGTTGCCCATACACACCACAACAAAATGGTGTGGCTGTGAGAAAGAATCGCCATCTTATGGAAGTGGCCAGGAGCATGATGTTCCACACCAATGTTCCAAAGAGGTTTTGGGGTGATGCTGTGGTGTCAGCTGCTATCTGATCAATAGAATACCTACACGAGTCCTTGATGATGTCTCTTTCTCTGGTTCAGACCAGAATAGATTAATCTTATTCTTCTTGTCTCCTTTTGTCTATAAATGAATGTTGTATGGTTCCCAAATCAAGCAAGGAAATAAACACCGTCTTTATTCTCCATTCTCTCTTCGAATACAGACCCTTCTCTCTCTCTCTCTCATTTCATTTCGGATCAAACCTACTCTCTCTCTCTCTTTTCCCTGAGTGTTCTTCACTATGTTCTTGATAAAACTTATAGAAGTGATTCCATTTTACCCTGTTTTGAGACTTGGCAATTTCTTCTAAATTGTAATCAACCAGAATGAATGATGATGTAAAAAGCTTGACTTGGACTCAAAAATCAGTGGATAATCACCCTGAAATTGAATCAATATCATAGGAGTTATGATGAAGAAGTTATCCCACTTTTAACCGAAGTGATTCCAATTTACACTGTTTGGAGATTTGACAATTTCTTCTTGATTCTAATCAAACCCAGAATGAATCAAGATGTAAGAAGCTTTATTTTGACTCATATACCAGTGGATAGTCAACCTGAGGTTGAACCAATAGCATATGAGTTATGATGAGGAAGTTATCCACTTTTAACCGACGTGATTCCATTTTACCCTGTATTGAGATTTGACAATATCTTCTTAATTGTAATCAACCAAAAAGAATGATGACGTAAGAAGCTTGATTTGGACTCATAAATCATTGGATAATCACCTTGACGTTGAATCAATATCATAGGATTTATGATGGAGAAGTTATCCCAATTTTAGCCGAAGTGATTCAAGTTTACCATGTTTGGAGATTTAGCAATTTTCTTGATTCTAATCAACCAAAATGAATCAAGATGTAAGAAGCTTTATTTGGACTCATATATCAGTGGATAGTCACCGTGAGGTTGAACCAATATCATAGGAGTTATGATGAGAAGTTATCCCACTTTAAACGAAGTGATTCCAATTTACTTGTTTGGAGATTTGGCAATTTCTTCTTGATTCTAGTAAGACCATATTTATTCACGATATAAGAAGCTTGAATTCGAATCATAAATCACTGGAGAATCACCTTATTTGAATCAATATCATAGGAACTTATGATAAAGAATTTATCCCCACTATTAAACGAAGTAATTCCAGTTTACCATGTTTGGAAATTTGGCAATTTCTTCTTGATCTATCAAACCATAATGAATCACGATGTAAAAAGATTGGTTGGAATCATAAATCAGTGGATATTCACCCTGAATTTGAATGAATATCATAGGAGTTATGATGAAGAAGTTATCTCACTGTTAACCCGAAGTTATTCCAGTTTACCCTGTTTGAAGATTTGGCAATTTCTTTTTGATTATAAATCAAACCTGAATGAATCAAGATGTAAGAAGCTTGATTTGGACTCATAAATCAGTGGATAATCACCCTGAATTTTAATCCGTGTCATAGGAGTTATGATGAAAAAGATTATTCCACTTTTAACCGAGTGATTCCAGTTTATCATGTTTGGAGATTTGAAATTTCTTCTTGATTCTAATCAAACCATAATGAATCATGATGAAAAAATATTGGTTTGGAATCATAAATCAGTGGATATTCACCCTGAAGTTGAATCAATATCATAGGATTTATGATGAGAAGTTATCCACTTTTAACCGAAGTGATTCTAGTTTACCATGTTTGGAGAATTTTGCAATTTCTTCTTAATTATAATCAAACCAGAATGAATGACGATGTAAGAAGCATGATTTAGACTCATAAATCAGTGGATAATAACCCTGAAGTTGAATCAATATCATAGGAGTTATGATGAAGAAGTTATCCCACTTTTAACCAAAGTGATTCCAGTTTACATGCTTGAGATTTGACAATTTCTTTTTGATTCTAATCAAACAGATGAATCACGATGTAAGAAGCCTTTTTTAGACTCATATATCTGTGGATAATCACCCTGAGGTAGAACCAATATATAGGAGTTATGATGAAGTTGTTGTCCCACTTTTAACCGAAGTGACTCCAATTTATCATGTTTGGAGATTTGGCAATTTATTCTTGATTCTAATCAGACAGATTGATTCAAGATTTAAAAAGCTTTATTTGGAATCATAAATCACTGGAGAATCACCCTGAAGTTGAATCAATATCATAGGACTTATGATCAAGAAGTAATATCACTTTTAACCGAATGTGATTCTAGTTTACCCTGTTTGGAGATTTGACTAATTTCTTCTTGATTCTAATCAAACCACAATGAATAAAGATGCAAGAATCTTGATTTGTACTAAAAAATTCAGTGTATAATCACCCTGAACTTGAATCAGTATGAATAGGAGTTATGATAAGAAGTTATCCCACTTTTAGCCGAAGTGATTCCAGTTTATCATGTTTGGAGATTTGGCAATTTCTTCTTGATTCTAATCAAGCCAGAATGAAAGCCAGATTTAAGAAGCTTGATTTGAACTCATAAATCATGGATAGTCAGCCAGAAGTTGAACCAATATCATAGGAGTTATAAATGAAGAAGTTATCCCACTTTTAACGAAGTGATTCCAGTTTATCCTGTTTGGAGATTTTACAATTTCTTCTTGATTCTAATCAAACCAAGAATGAATCAAGATGTAGAAGCTTTATTTGGACTCATAAATCTGTGGATAACCACCCTGAAATTAAATCAATATCGTAGGAGTTATGATGAAGAAGTTATCCCACTTTTAGCCGAAGTAATTCCAGTTTACCCCTGTTTTTGAGATATGACAATTTCTTCTTGTTTCTAAATCAAACCAGAATGACCACGATGTAAGAAGCTTTATTTGGATCATAAAGTCAGTGGATAATCACCATGTAGTTGAACCAATATCATAGGAGTTATGATGAATAAGTTATCCACTTTTACCAAGTGATTTCAGTTTACCCTGTTTGGAGATTGGCAATTTATTCTTAATTCTAATCAAACAGAATGAATCACGATGTAAGTGTGAACATGAAGCAATAAACAAGACAACAAGATGTAGTGTTGACATGAAGAAGTGAATGGCAAGAGCTAAGAGATCAAAGAACAAGAGAAGTGTTTCCGGATGATCAAGATTGAACTGAATCCGTACAGTCCGTACACATTGGACCTTCTAAGACCTAACTTGACTTAGACGACACACAAGAGGATAATCTGACCGGGAAGACTTATTTAAAATATCTGTCTAGGCTTTAGCAAGAGAAAGGGAACGTTGGAGTCAAGACAGAAGCGAAGTCACATGTGTGGTTAAGGTTTCGATCAGAAGAGAGAGACACCAGGACCAGTCACTTTTCACCTAAGCTGGACGAGCCATCTGCCTTGTTCAGACTTCTCTGCCTTGCCTCAGCTGCTCTGCACATCCAGACTGCTCTCTGCTTGTCCAGGCTCAATAGTTTATTCATTTCCTAGTCAACTTGTTTTCTCTATTTACGTAAGCATCCTAAGAACCAAATAAAGCAAGGAATTGTATTCCTCATTAATCTATTCCCAGTTCTCTTTCTCTCTATCTCTCTCACAATTTCTCTATCTTCTCTCTAGTTCTTTATGTTCTTCATCTTCTCTACAAAAACATAAACTAAACTAAGTTATTCTAACAGTAAGAATCTTGATTTGGACTAATAAATAAGTGATAATCACCTGAAGTTGAATAAATATCATAGGAGTTATAATGAAGAAGTTATCCCACTTTTAACCGAAGTGATTCCAGTTTACCCTGTTTGGAGATTTGGCAATTTCTTCTTGATTCTAATCAAACCAGAATGAATCAAGATGAAAGAAGCTTGACTTGGACTCAAAAATCAGTGGATAATCACCCTGAAGTTGAATCAATATCATAGGAGTTATGATGAAGAAGTTATCCCACTTTTAGCCGAAGTGATTCCAGTTTCCACGTTTTAAGATTGACAATTTCTTATTGATTCTAATCTAACCAGAATGAATCAAGATGCAAGAATTTTGATTTTGACTCATAAATCAGTGGATAATTACTCTGAAGTTTAATCAATATCATAGGAGTTATGATGAAAAATTTATCCCATTTTTAACGCGAATTGATTCAAGTTTACCCTGTTCTGGAGATTTTGCAATTTCTTCTTAATTGTAATCAAACCAGAATAAATGACGATTTAAGAAGCTTGATTTGGTATCATAAATCAGTAGATAATCACCCTGAATTTGAATCAATATCATAGGAGTTATGATGAAGAAGTTGTCCCACTTTTAACCGAAGTGATTCCAGTTTACCCTGTTTGAGATTTGACAATTTCTTCTTGATTCTAATCAAAACCAGAATGAATCAAGATGAAAGAAATTTACTTGGACTAAAAAAACAGTGGATACTCACCCTGATGTTGAATCAAATACCATAGGAGTTACGATGAAGAAGCTATCCCACTTTTAGCCGAAGTGATTCTAGTTTAACCCCGTTTCGAGATTGGCAATTTATTCGTGATTCTAATCAAAACCAGAATGAATCAAGATGCAAGAATCTTGATATTTACTCCTTAATCATTGGATAATTACCCTGAAGTTTAATCAATATCATAGGAGTTATGATGAAAGAAGTTATTCCACTTTTAACCGAAGTGATTCCAGTTTAACACTGTTGGGAGATTTTGCCATTTCTTCTTAATTGTAATCAAACCAGAATGATTGACGATTTAAGAAGCTTGATTTGGAATCATAAATCAAGTATATAATCACCCTGAAGTTGAATCAATATCAAAGGAGTTATGATTGAAGAAGTTATCCCACTTTTAACCGAAGTGATTCCAGTTTACCCTGTTTGGAGATTTGACAATTTCTTCTTGATTCTAATCAAACCTGAATGAATCAAAATGTAAGAATAGTGGATTTGGACTCATAAATCAGTTGGATAATCACCCTGAAATTTAGTCAATATCATAGGAGTTATGATGAAGAAGTTTATGCCCACTTTAACAGAAGTTATTCCAGTTTACCATGTTTGAAGATTTGGCAATTTCTCTTGATTCTAATCAAACCTGAATGAATCAAAATGTAAGAGCTTGATTTGGACTTATATATCACTGGATAATCACCCTGAAGTTTAATCAATATCATAGAAGTTATGATGAAGAAGTTATTCCACTTTTAACCGAGTGATTCCAGTTTACCCTGTTTGGAGATTTGGCAATTCTTTCTTGATTCTAATCAAAACAGAATGAATAAAGATGTAAGAGGCTTGAAATAGACTGATAAATCAGTGGATAATCACCCTGAAGTTGAACCAATACCATAGGAGTTATGATGAAGAAGTTATCCCACTTTTAACCGAACTGATTTTAGTTTACCCAGTTTGGAGATTTGGCAATTTCTTCCTAAATCAAACCATAATGAATCACGATGTAAGACACTTGATTTGGACTCATAAATCAATGGATATTCACCCTGAAGTTTAATCATATCATAGGAGTTTATGATGAAGAAGTTATCCACTTTTAACCGAAGTGATTCCAGTTTATCATGTTTGGAGATTTGGCAATTTCTTCCTAAATCAAACCATAATGAATCACGATGTAAGACACTTGATTTGGCCTCAAAAATCAGTGGATAAACACCCTGAAGTTTAATCAATATCATAGGAATTAGGATGAAGAAGTTATTCCGCTTTTAACCAAAGTGATTCCAGTTTACCCCTGTTTGGAGATTTCACAATTTCTTCTTGGTTATAATCAAACCATAATCAATTATGATGTAAGAATTTTGATTTGGACTCATAAATCAGTGGATATTCACCTGAAGTTGAATCAATATCATAGGAGTTATGATGAAGAAGTTATTCCACTTTTAACCGAAGTTATTCCAGTTTACCCTGTTTGGAGACTTGGCAATTTCTTCTTGATTATAATCAAACCAGAATGAATCAAGATGCAAGAATCTTGACTGAGACTCATAAATCACTGGAGAATCACCTTGAAGTTGAATCAATATCGTAGGACTTATGATGAAGAAGTTATCCCACTTTTAGCCGAAGTGGTTCTAGTTTACCCTGTTTTGAGATTTGGAAATTTCTTCTATATTCTAATCACACACAGAATGAATAAGATTTAAGGAGCTTGATTCGGACCATAAATCACTGGATAATCACCTTGAAGTTGAACCAATATCATAGGAGTTATGATGAAGAAGTTATTTCACTTTTAACCGAAGTTATTCCAGTTTACTTTGTTTGCAGGTTTGGCAATTTCTTCAAGATTCTAATCAAACCTGAATGAATCAAAATGTAAGAAGCTTGACTTGGACTCATAAATCACTGGATAATCACCCTGAAGTTTAATCAATATCATAGGAGTTATGATGAAGAAGTTATTCCACTTTTAACCGAGTGATTCCAGTTTACACCTGTTTGAAGATTTGGTGATTCCTTCTTGATTCTAATCAACAGAATGAATAAAATATGTAAGAAGCTTTACATAGACTCATAAATCAGTGGATATCACCCTGAAGTTGAACCAATATCAATAGGAGTTCTGATGAGAAGTTATCCCACTTTTAACGGAAGTGATTTTAGTTTACCCAGTTTGGAGATTTGGCAATTCTTTTTTAATTCAAATCAAACCATAATGAATCACAATGTAAGAAGCTTGATTTGGACTCATAAATCAGTGGATATTCACCCTTAAGTTAAATCAATATCATAAGAGTTATGATGAAGAAGTTATCCCACTTTTAACCAAAGTGATTCCAGTTTACCCTGTTTGGAGACTTGACAATTTCTTCTTGATTCTAATCAAACCAGAATGAATCAAGATGCAAGAAGCTTGACTGAGACTCATAAATCACTGGACAATCACCTTGAAGTTGAATCAATATCATAGGACTTATGATGAAGAAGTTATCCCGCTTTTAACCAAAGCGATTCCAGTTTACTCTGTTTGGAGATTTGACAATTTCTTCTTGATTATAATCAAACCATAATCAATCACGATGTAAGAAGTTTGATTTGGACTCATAAATCAGTGGATATTCACCCTGAATTGAATCAATATCACATGAGTTATGATGAAGAAGTTATCCCACTTTTAACTAAAGTGATTCCAGTTTTACCATGTTTGGAGACTTGGCAATTTCTTCTTGATTCTAATCAAACCAAACTGAATCAAGATGCAAGAAGCTTACTGAGACTCATAAATCACTGGAGAATTACCTTGAAGTTGAATCACCCTGATTCTAATTCTAATCAAACCAATATGAATCAAGATGTAAGAAGCTTGATTTAGACTCATAAATCAGTGGATAATCACCCTGAAATTGATTGAACCTATATCATAGGAGTTATGATTAAGAAGTTATCACAGTTTTAACGAAGTTAATCCAGTTTACCATGTTTGGAGATTTGGCAATTTTCTTCTTAATTTTAATCAGGCTAGATGAATGACGATGTAAGAAGCTTTATTTGGACTCATAAATCAGTGGATAATCACCCTGAAGTTGAATCAATATCATAGGAGTTATGATGAAGAAGTTAACCCACTTTTAACCGAATTGATTCCCTTTTACATGCTTGGAGATTTGGCAATTTCTCTTGATTCTAATCAAACCAGAATGAATCAAGATGCAATAAGCTTTACTGAGACTCATAAATCACTGGAGAATCACCTTGAAGTTGAATCAATATCATAGGACTTATGATGAAGAAGTTATCCCACTTTTAGCCGAAGTGATTCTAATTTACCATGTTTTGAGATTTAGAAATTTCTTCTTGATTCTAATCACACCAGAATGAATAAAGATGCAAGAATCTTGATTTGGAATCATAAATATGTGGATAATCACCCTGAAGTTGAATCAATATCATAGGAGTTATGATGAAGAAGTTATCCCACTTTTAACCGAAGTGATTCCCTTTTACCTATTTGGAGATTTGGTAATTTCTTCTTGATTATAATCAAACCAAAATGAATCAAGATGTAACAAGCTTGATTTGGACTCATAAATCAGTGGATAATCACCTGGAAGTTTAACCAATATCATAGGGGTTATGATGCAGAAGTTATCCAAATTTTAACCGAAGTGATTCCAGTTTACCATGTTTGGAGATTTGACATTTTATTCTTCATTGTCATCAAACCAGAATGAATGATGATGTAAGAAGCTTGATGTGGACTCATGAATCAGTGGATAATCACCCTGAAGTTGAATCAATATCATAGTAGTTATGATGAAGAAGTATCCCACTTTTAACCGAAGTGATTCAAGTTTACCCCGTTCGGAGATTTGGCATTTTTTTTCTTAATTGTAATTCAAAACAGAATGAATGACGATGTAAGAAGATTGATTTGGACTCATAAATCACTGGATAATCACCCTGAAGTTTTAACAATCTCATAGGAGTTATGATGAAGAAGTTATTCCACTTTTAATCGAGTGATTCCATTTACCTTATTGGACAATTGGACAATTTCTTCGTGATTCTAAATCAACCAGAATGAATCAAGATGCAAGAAACTTGACTTTCGACTCAAAATCAGTGGATAATCACCCTGAAGTTGAATCAATATCATAGGAATTATGATGAAGAAGTTATCCCCAGTTTTAGCCGAAGTGATTTACTTTGCCCTGTTTTGAGATTTGGAAATTTCTTCTTGATTCTAATCAACCAGAATGATAAAGATGTAAGAAGCTTGATTCGGACTCATAAATCAGTGAATAATCACCCTGAAGTTGAATCAAAATCATAGGAGTTATGATGAAGAAGTTATACCAATTTTAACCGAATTGATTCCAGTTTACCTTTTTAGAGATTTTGCAATTTCTCCTTGTTTCTAATTAACCAGAATGAATCAAGGTGTAACAAGCTTTATTTGGACTCATCTATCAGTGGATAATCACCCTGAGTTGAACTAATATCATAGGAGTTATGATGAAAAGTTATCCCACTTTTAACTAAAGTGATTCCAATTTACCATGTTTGGAGATTTGGTAATTTCTTCTTGATTCTAATCAGATCAGAATTATTCACGGTATAAGAAGCTTGAATTGAAATCATAAATCACTGGAGAATCACCCTTAAGTTGAATGAATATCATAGAACTTATGATGAAGAAGTTATCCCACTTTTAACCAAAGTGATTCCAGTTTACCATGTTTGGGGACTTAGCAATTTCTCCTGATTATAATCAAACCATAATGAATCACGATGTAAGAAGCTTGATTGGGATTCATAAATCAGTGGATATTCACCCTGAAATTGAACAACATCATAAGAGTTATGATGAAAAAGTTATCCCACTTTTAACCGAAGTGATTTCAGTTTACCCTTTTTGGAGATTTGACTATTTCTTTCCTAACTCTAATCAAACAATAATGAATCACGATGTAAGAATCTTCATTTGGACTCATAAATCAGTGGATATTCACCGTGAAATTGAATCAATATCATAGGAGTTATGATGAACAAGTTATCCCACATTTAACCAAAGTGATTCCAGCTTACCCTGTTTGGAGATTTGACTATTTCTTCTTAATTCTATCAAACCAGAATGAATCAAGATGCAAGAAGCTCGATTTGGAATCAAAATCAGTGGATAATCACCCTGAAGTTTAATCAATATCAAAGAATTATGATGAAGAAGTTATCCCCTTTTAACCGAAGTGATTCAGTTTACCCTGTTGGAGATTTGACAATTTCTTCCTGATTATAATCAAACCATAATTAATCACGATGTAAGAAGTTTGATTTGGATTCATAAATCAGTAGATATTCACCCTGAAGTTGAATCAATATCATAGGAGTTATGATAAGAAGTTATCCCACTTTTAACCAAAGTGATTCCAATTATCATGTTTGGAGATTTGGCTATTTCTTCTTGATTATAATCAGACCAGATTGATTTACGATGTAAGAAGTTTGATTTGGACTCATATATCAGTGGATAATCACCCTGAGTTAGAACCAATATCATAGGAGTTATGATGAAGAACTTATCCTACTTTTACCGAAGTTGTTCCAATTTACCTTGTTTAGAGATTTAGCAATTTCTTCTTGATTCTAATCAGACCAGATTGGTTCACGATTTAGTAAGCTTTATTTGGACTCATACATCACTGGAGAAATACCCTGAAGTTTAATCATATCATAGGAGTTATGATGAAGAAGTTATCCTACTTTTAGCTGAAGTGATTCAACTTCTTGATTCTAATCAAATCAGAATTAATAAATATGAAAGAAGCTTGATTTGGACTCATAAAACTAGGGGATATTCACCCTGAAGTTGAATCAATATCATAGGAGTTATGATGAAGAAGTTATCCCACTTTTAACCGAAGTGATGCTAGTTTACTCTTTTTGAAAGATTTACAATTTCTTCTTGATTCTAATCAAACCAGAATAAATCAAGATGCAAGAAGCTTGATTTGGAATCATAAATAAGTGGATAATCACCCTGAAGTTGAATCAATATCATAGGAGTTATGATGAAGAAGTTATCCACTTTTAGCCGAAGTGATTCCCTTCTACCATGTTTGGAGATTTGGCAATTTCTTCTTGATTCTAATCAACCAGAATGAATCAAAATTTAAGAAGCTTTATTTGGAATCATAAATAAGTAGATAATCATAAACCCTTTTTTGAGATTTGACAATTTCTTCTTAATTGTAATCAAACTAGAATGAATGACGATGTAAGAAGCTTTATTTGGACTTAAAAATCAGTAGATAATCACCCTGAAGTTGAATTAATATCATAAGAGTTATGATGAAGAAGTTATCCAACTTTTAACCAAAGTGATTCTAGTTTATCATGTTTAGTTATTTGACAATGTCTTCTTGATTCTAGTCAAGCCAGAATGAATCAATATTTAAAAAGCTTTATTTGGACTCATATATCAGTGGATAATCACTCTTAGATTGAAACAATATCATAGGAGTTATGATGAAGAAGTTACCCACTT